>JABWIB010001448.1:3454-26794 GCA_016617825.1 Platyplectrum ornatum | reverse complement strand
TGCTAATCTGCGCCTCATTAGCGGGCGATTCAGAGTTGGGGCAGATTTTTCACGCATGCGCAATGCGAAAAAACGCAACCATTCAGCCGCAATGCGCAACTCTGGATCTGGTCCATTAACTAAAAAATATGTATAAATATATCAAATAACAATTTCAAAAGTAAAGTGAACAATACCTAAACATGTCACCATGGCATAAAACTACACATTATATTAAGATATCAACACTATGGTAAGCAGTTGGTATTGATGTCTTTAGAATATGGAGAATAATATGGCAATGGTTTAGGTTACATCATATGCAATGGGGGTTACTGAACTTACTACTGTTGACAATTCTAAATGTGTACTACACTGATTTTAGCAATCTGAAGTACATTTTAAATTAACTAAATCTGGGTTATTTTGCAAATGCAAACTTTATACTGCAAAACTGAATAAGTATATTTGTAACCAGGTTAGCATTGTATCACACATGTGTATGAGTATAGACCATACACACGCAATTTTTGTACTGAAAGTTCCCCAGGGGCAGGGCTTACACATGGGGGCCGGTATAGTTCTTTAGGATCATTAATGTCTTGTCTGTTCACTGAATGAGCTACTTGTGCCCATGGGCATAAGAGGAAAATTGTTAATTCTGAAATTGTTACCGTAATTGTTAATTGATCTGTGATGTGTCAGTGTGTGTATCTGTATGGGCTGTTTTGGAGGGGGGCATTATATAAACCTGTTCTGGCAACAGGTTAATCTATCTATCTATCTATCTATCTATCTATCTATCTATCTATTTATCTATCTATCTATCTATCAATCAATCTCCTAGCAAATAGGGGAGAAGAAAAGCAGGTGTTATTCCATATAGAAATCATTAAAATACTTTTTTGGATCAATTCCATAGATATCATAGGTAAGATACAGATTGGAACATAAAAAATCACATGCAAAAATCACATGCAAATAATAGGAGGTTTGAAACCTACTTAGAATTTGGAAGGTGACATATTGCAACAAATAATAAATATCTGTAGACCTCCAAAGTTTTGTATGTGAGGCCCCTGCGATATTCAAATTCCTTATCTAACACAATTAATAGGCAGTAAAAGCTACAATCTTTTTCATGCATTCGACTTGCACTAAAATTCTGCAGCTCTTTCAGCAGGCTTGTTTACTACTGTGATAAAAGGTTGTTCCTGGGTTTTAATAAATATGCTTTAAAAGACGATAGCCCAGGCAAGTCATTTTCAAACACTTCTACATATGAAGCAGGAGTGGATAACTTATTTAGACCATAAAACAGACTACTTTTTTATATTTTCTATCTTCTAAACTTTCCGCCTGGCTTTTCGCTATAGATATATACAGTTCCTGGGCTCTTGAGCTATTATTTAGATAAATCAGGGCACAAGAACCAGAGAGAAATATAACACAAAGCAGATTCAGCTATATAAAAACGGTTTGAAATACTCAAGCTCTGTGCTAGTGTGAATGTGTTACTTATCTTGAAACATATCATTTACGCAGTAAGTACTTCCAGTACATGTCCACGGTAACTCAAGCCTCATTATTCTTGACTACAAGCATTTTTCCCCATGCAGCAATCTTAAATTTAACCGTGTTACACTCATATTTAGATTTATTTATTTGTGTATGTGTATATGTAACACCATCTGTGGCCTTATACTATTTATTTAATTGCAATGTGAATCAGCCATGATTTTAGCAATAATCCTTCAAGTGGATCATAAAAACTGTAAGTGGGATACCTTAAAGTTGTATTTATATTCATAAATACCATCAATTCAGTAATTTGCATCCTTTAAAACACTTGCTCAGGAAGAGAAATATGAGACAAGGGCATAAATTTACTAAGTGGTGAGATTGAAAAGTGGGGATGTTGCCCATAGCAACCAATCAGATTCGGGCTCAAATTCTCCAGTATGTAAAACGAAACTGAGAGCTTGAATCCCACAGCAATCTCATCGCTTGGTATTTTTATGCCCAGATCTGTACCAGTGGATCGGATTCCCTTGGCCAGGTCAGAATCCCCCCGCACCATCTTCCCCCTCCTGTCTAAATTAAGCTTGATGGAGATTGCACGGACCAGTGATCCTCAGAAATGACTTACGTCAGAGGTCTAGCAACATAAGTGCTAGATCTGGATCCACTATATTCTCTTCCCCATTCTACCCATCTTGCTACTGTTCTCTGTATATAGTATATAATATCTCTCCCCTCTCTTCTCTATCACTCTCCCCCTCTTTCCTTACTCTCGTTACCCCTCTTTGCTTGTTCTCTGTAGTCTACCACCCTTTGTCCCTAAGCCTGTCATTTATTTTCTTTCTATCTACCATTCTTCATTATTATATCCCCCGTCTCCTGCATTTCCTTTACAGCGATTGCTTACACAAACACACCCACGACAAGGGCACATCCGCATCTAAAGGAATCTTTTCAGTTGCCCCCTTCACCCTTGCCAGTTGACACTCGTGAGGTGAAACACTAGCCACAGAACAAGAACTATTATAATATATATCCTATTTGCTATATAGGATATATATTATAATAGGATAGGCTCCATAACCCAAAGATTTCATCATTCTGATAGTTACAGACACAGCTATTATGTAACATTATATTTAGTTGCAATCTCATTTATGACAACTTGGTTTTTATGCAATACCTTAAAATGTTTAATAATAAATGCGCAAAATTAAGTTCAACAATCAAAATGTTTGGATTCAATTACAAAACAATGCAAGTTTAATTCTAAAGTTAATAGATTTGCATCTGCTGTTATAAAAATCTCCATGCAAACAGTTTACTCGTATTTCTTCTTATGGCGAACAAGACTTTGTTACCGTATGTGGCAAAAAACTTTCTTATTACATTCTCAGTCTTATTCAACATTTTAAGAAATCCTTCTGCAACATCAATAGTGAATTTAGGCTGTTTTAACTTAAAGTTATTATGAGTATCATGGGTATGATCAGGAGATACCAGATTGGCATGTCCAACCCTAGGGTGCAAAGTGGAATACTCCAATATGAGAGTGGAACACTTTCTGTATCTCAAGCATCTCAAGTGTGACTTCCAAATATACCTGGTTCATTTAGAATTATTAGTTCCTATGGTAACAAGTACTTACTCATTGAAACAAGCAAATGTAATTAAAGAACTTTGACTTATCTGTTGGTGTTTTATAAGTATTGAAATCACAATAAGTCATCTCCCAGGGAACATTGTGCTTGTCTGAAGCCTCAGATCTACAGGAGGTTGGGCCCTCGTATATGTCACCTGCCATTGGACAGTAGCAAGTGAACAGTAAGCTCTAATAGCTTATGTGTGTCTATTGATTCTGTAGTTTTTTTTATTTTAATTATAACACTTTCCCTTTATCCTTCTTTAATACTCTGCATCCGCAACTGGCATTACTACAGAGCATATAAACAATAAAAGAACTTAGGGACCAACTAAGATAAGTGAACCCTTGCACATACTAATGTCACTAAATCCCAGTGATCATCTATAACCAACAGAATATTTTATTACCACACAAGACTGTCCATACAAGTCTGTCCTATATCAAAACATACATGTTGCAAAAGCAGAATAACTGGCTGGATTACAAGCTGGTTCACAAACTGGATTACACTATGGCTGAATATCAAACTGAATGAAAAATAGGTTCATATTCTGGATAGCAAACTGGGTTTTGTTATGGCTATATATCAGGCTGGATTTACCGCTGGTTCACAAGCTGGATAGAAATGCAGGAAAGCAAAGAATGGAGTCCCTTACTGAGAACTACAGGAGCCTTGGAAAGCACTTATAATAATTGCTGGCACAGGTGGGAATGTACCAGGGATTTAAATAGAATGCTCCTTAATCCTACTGGTTGACTGAAACATGTGCGCAACTGGAGTACCACACGTCTTGGCCACAGGGATCACCTGATTGTATCAAACATGGGCAGTTCTGGAATATGTACAGATGCTGAATGCCATAGAGCTGAAATGCAATTCGGTGTGATCGAGAGCTTGGGGTACGCAAAGATGAAAGTCTGAATGCAAGCAGACCAAAGTCCAGGCCCTGAACCCTGTCTGATGGAACTCAGTTACCACTGAGTGACAGTATTTAATTACTGAATGTATATATAAGACCCTCTAACATGACCCATTCCACCAGGTACAAAATACTCCTGGTCCTGAGTTTTAAACAATCAGTTACTATGGTAACCAGCATTGTTTTTCAGATATCAGTAAGTTCATTATCAGTCATTAAATCAATTGAGTGACATTTGGAAGTTCAGGAACAGAGTATTTTGTACCTGATGGAATGGGTCATGTTGTTGGGTCTGAAATATTGATTTATAAATAAGAGTGCGTATATCTGGTTTCACAAAAAATTAAAGGTGGAAGCAATTTTTTACATGAGCGAAGTCATTAGAAAGTCAATACTGCATTAATAATGATAACTATCGCAATTCGGATATCATTCCCACATATCATCACATGCTATGTTAGGCTGCACCATACCGTATGTGTGAAAGCAATTCTAAACAGAGATATGAGAGAACCACAAAAAGCTCCAATTCAAGCAAGTGTTGTTCTCGCGAATGGCCAATTCCCCAGAATCATGGTATCATGTTCAACACTTAATCAAAAGTTAAGATATGTTGATATATCAAGAATGTTGTCATTTTATATGCAAATCAGCAACCATTGTAAACCCAAGCAATCTTTTCTATGTTCAGATAAGCAGAAAGTATTGTGAACAAATCACTTATGAGAGGATGGCAAGAAATCTTTTGGCATATCTTTTAACAGAGAGAATTAAAAACAAAGGTCAAAACAACACTTATAAATCTACATGTATCGCAAAGTAATACAGATTGTAATGTCATAAAAGATCATTTTAAAAAAATGATATATATTTGTTCTGTACATTTTCCTTCTGTAGCAAATTGCTAATTGCACTTGTTATATATGTTTATTGATTAGAAAATCTTACAGTTGACAACAATATTCTAGGGAATTCTGAAGAAATGAATTGTTAACTGCTTGCTAATAGACTTCAGACAATATAACAATTACACTCTAATACAGTGGTTCCCAAACTGTGTGCCGTGGCTCCCTGGGGTGCCGCNACGCTCTCATTGGGGTGCCGCGGAATGTAATTTCCGAAGTGGTGCCACGTTGCTAGTGTTACTTAGAAGCACAGTTTTACATCCTGTTTAAGAGCTAAACAAGATTTAATGTCAACCTGAAGTATTTCTGTCTTTACCTAAACAGTTATTACACTTTGTTGACTTAAAAATTAAAAAAAAGTTTAAATTATTTTATTATAGGGGTGCCTTGGAAAAGTTTTGGAGACCCTAAGGGTGCCTCGACTGAGAAAGTTTGGGAAACACTGCTCTAATACATAGTCGCCAACTCTCCCAGAATATCAGGAAGACTCCCTGAAGAGTGTGCGATCTCCCTGCAATAAATACTGATGCAGCATTTTTTTGGTGTAGGGTACACTCATCTTGTGCAAAGACTTGATAGTCCTGTCACTTGAGAGTTCGGTAGAGTAGATTCTGTGTGAAAAATAGTAATAGAATATAACATTATCATAGCAAACAGGGCTCAAAGTGGGGATTGTAAGGTGGACCCCTCCGGGTTTTAAACTAAAGTTCCCCCCTCCAGTGCTGAGGAGGCGGAGCTTAGAAAATCGGGCGTGGTATACCATATACCATACCGGCATATACCGGCCCACTTCGAGCCCTGATAGCAACAGAATACAATAACAATTGTTATATTGTTATAAATATGACACAAATGAGATTATATATAAGAAGTATCTATTTCACCATTTGTGACATCATGTCAGCTGGCAGGAGTGTTTTCTGTCATCAAGATTTGGGAAAACCAGTAACTGAAAACAAATATGTGTTTGTTTGTTTGTTCCTTTCCATAGATACTGGCCAATCCTTAGCAGCAATCACTTCTGAAATCCGGTCTAACTATCCAGAATTACTCCTGTACCTAGATCTCTTGTTTGCTGTGACTCCTGGTTAATGGTTCCACCCTTTACTCCAACCTTTTCTCCAACCTTCTTTCCTAACATTTACATTTGTTCTGTTAAAACCTGCTTTTGCTTAATAATGTATAATTATGGACCTGTTCCAGACCTGCGTCAGGGCTGTTCCCTCAAACGAGAGAGAGAGAGGAGTTGACCCACCCTCTCCCCTAACGCGTATAACAATTTAAGACACTTACACAATAATCTGCTTTGTACGAAGAAGATCAGCACATAATCTAATGACTCTGCCCCGTGGGTAATTTAGCATACGTATCCCTGCCTTCTGTGAGGGGTTAGACATGATAAGCAGCATGCACAAATGTTTTTTCTTGAAACTTTGTAAATGCTGGCCACTACACAAGTCTGGGTCAAGCATCATGTACTAGATACGATAAATTACCCTATAGAAAGATAATATAAGAACAGCTCATAAGAACAATATTTGCTTCTCAATACCTATAAAATCAATAAAATACCAATAAAATCTGCTGCTCACAGCGGTAACCTGCCCTATTGTTGGACCCCCGCAAATAAGGTACAATCACATATATATTGTGTAGTGTAGTATCTGGTTCAGAAAGATTGGTTACTGTATTGTGAGTTACTGAAAATCATACTAGAGAAGTGAAATTAAATAATATAAATAATATTTAAAAAAAAACATTACTAGCATTAAGCATTAAGCATTCACCTCCATTCACCCTAGTATGAGGTTTGGATCACACAAATGACTTAATTATTGATCATTCAGTTGTGTGCAAATGTTATAAAGATGATACTGGCTGGTTTAATTATGATTACTCTCTCATTAAGACAAGAAGATAAGTGCAATGTGAATTAAAATAATTAACACATTTTACACTTGCCCTTTATAGTCATAAAATGAGTATGAAGGATGAGAAATTCCTGCTATAAACTGCAGTGTACTTGGGATGATATTGCCGTATAAAACATTTATCTTGGGTTGATGATCTGTCTGTACAATGCAAGGATCATGAGAGTTGTGTAAGAATGATAATAAATAGCTGATATGATGGGTTTCAATGCAAGGTGAGTGGTAGTAGAGAAGATAGGTAAGGCAAACATTGTCTTACATGTTCTACATCCTAAGTTATGCAATGCATACAGATTTGCCTTTTTATAATTTGATCTTTGTCGCCTTGAGAGCAGGGATCTCTATGGGTAGTGTCCAGTGTACTTTATGTTATTCATTAAAATACAAGATATATTGTATATGAAATAATCAATACATACAGTACTGTAACCAATGAATATATTTTTTATAATCAACCAATGTGGCTGTTTGACTAATCAATTGGTGGAACTACTTGCTAACCCTCCAGAACCTGCCTTAAGTCTCGTTAATTTTAACCCCTTAATGACGCTGTCTATTTGGGACCAAAAGACCAAGCCCTATTTTTCAAATCTGACATGTGTCTCTTTATGTGGGAATAACTTTTTAATGTTATTACTTATTCAACGGGTCATGGGATTGTTTTTTGCGACGCATTGTTTTTTAAGTTAGTGGTAAATTTTGGTTGATAAAGTTGGTGTTTATCGGTGAAAAATGTGCAAAGTTTGTGGCTTTGAGGGGCCTGTGTGTTAGATACCCCCATAAATGACAGTGTTCTAGGACCCTTCCAATTACAGGCCTTCATTCTGTATCCATCCATGATTCATTTGCTAATACAAAATACATCTTTCAGAAATAAAAAAAACAGATAGTAATAGTGCAATTATCATTCCTGCTTTAAAAAATCACTATTGTGGATGGTCGAGATTTTTGCGTTTTATACACAATTATATTTAGTAATTTTGTCGTTAACAATTTTATCAGTCAGAATTGCAGTTTGATTATCGTTTTAGGGGTGCGATATCTTGTAGTGTATGGCCATTACCTATATCACTAACGATTTTTGGGTATTTCTTTAATGTTATAGCCAACAATTTTAAGGCAGCAAAATCATTAGACTTACCATCATATTTTTTTTTTTTTTTTGCGGGAAAGATATTAGTTTTAGTGTGTGGTACTGATACTGACACTTTCCTCAAGGGAAAAATATTTCACAATATTGTTCAGAATAACGCTGTTGCAAGAATCGTTGTAGTGGATGCCCAGTTTTGCAGCTTATTATAATATTTACCAATGCTCTGCGCTGTTTCCCTGGTGAGACAGGCGAATGGCCATAGTTAAGTCTTACTATGTGGGAAGAGGATGGGGCATGGAAGGAAAAGGTTAGAGTAAGGTTACTGGAAGAGGATGGAGCAAAGATAGAAAGGGTTAGGTTGATGCTACAAGGAAGGGATGGATCAAAGAAAGGGAAGGTTAGGGTAAGGCTGCGGGGCTGGAACAAATCAGAGAAAGGGATGGTCATGGTTAGAATGTGGGAAGGGTATGGACGAAAAAAGGTGAAAGTTAGGCCTCTTGGAAGGGAGGGTTAGGGTAATGTAAGGGGAGTATTATGGTGAGGATTAGGGTAAGGGTAAATTTGCCAAAGCTTAGTATAATATACTGTATAGGTATTACTTCTTCTTGATACATATCAATCCACATCTCTGCCACTTTTAGTGCACTTAAGATTAGAAAATTAAACACTTGACTCTGACTATCACAAGACATCAATGCAAGTGGGGAAGTGGTTCAATTTATAACACATGTCAGGAACTGCTGACAGAAAAATTGGATCTCTTTATCTGACCCATAAAACCCATAACTTGATACCAAAGCATAGAGCAATAAAGCATGGAATCATTTTCTATATAATTAAATATACAAGTTTACCATAAGGTGACTAAGAATATCATGAGTTTAAAACAGACATCATGACACTGAGTCCTGCATGATTTAACACTGCTAAATAATTTGTAGAACAAGCAGTAATTCTTATCACCATTATCTTACATCCTTTTTGATTTTCAAAAGCTCTCCACTGGGCATTTTCATTTGCAGCCGAGACTGCATGAACTGTCAGAAGGCTAACTTTTAATCATTGACAGTTACGAGTTTACAACCGGAGAGCTCTGACTTCTACCCAGTAATTAGAAGAGAGCTTGTGTTCTTCCATGGTAAACGCATGCAATTAGATTCCTTCTGCTAGCTTTTCATTGCCAATATCTTCAACCTCCCACCAATACACTGTAGGATACAAGGTTTTGTCTCTTTTGATAATAATGGGATGACTTTATTTAAATAAAAGTACCTTGACTAGTTTTTTTTTTCATCAAATGAAGCATGACATTCATAAATTAAGATTCTTTCTAACTTAATTATAATTATTTTGTCATTAAAAATGTCTTATTTCTTTTTTTTTTTATTAAATCCTTATCATAAAGGATGTTTGTATTAATTCAGAAAATCAGAATTAGGCTTTAAATTGACATTTTCTGTATTTAAGTATTAGCGTAAATTACAAAACCAAGACTTTTTTTTGTACTGTGCCTCTCTGTGTGGTAAAGTAAAAATTGTTTTTTGTGCTAAACATATTTCAGAGACACATCTAAAATATTGGGTTCAAACCAGGGCTCAAAGTGGGGTTGTATACCTGCACTTCTCCCACTGATCTAATTAAAAAACTACAAATCTCATTGACTTCTATTATATTCAGTGTTTTCATATGGCCACTTCTGAATGTCCATACCGGTCACCCCGCCACCAGTTTAGAATGCGCACATCACTTGACAGCGAGGGGGCGCGGTGCTAGGCCTGCTAGATCTTTTGTCACCCACTCACTAGAAATATTATTGTGCCAATTCACAATAATTGGTAAGTTGGCACAGTAATTGTTTACGTGAGTTCCCATCTTTATAATACGATTTATATCCCCAGGACGGATTTCTGGATACACATCATTACTGATTATGTAAAGAAGGAGGTAACTGGATTCTTCCCCCTCTTTGTTGTATATTTGCATTCAGTCCATTATTATTATTATTATGTACATCAGGATACAATAATAAAATCTAAAACATTACAGAAATGAGACATACTGTTTGCCCAGCCCAAAAATTTTTTGGTAAAATATAGCATAATATATTTGTGTGATCCGATAGATCCTGAAAACTGTGAGCTATAAGAACTCTCAACTGATGGTAAAAGCAGAGACTGTCAATGTAAGTGGAAGTTTTCACTATATATAGAGGCCTTTTGTGACAGCTTTCTTGTTTGCTTTAAAATGTTGCATAACACTTTCTTCAAACACAACAGACAAATAGGATCAATAACATTTTACTTTTCATTTAAAGACCTATTTTGCAACAGTAAATACTCCAGTTTCCTTCATAATACTTATTTTTGCTGTCAATTCAATTTATAAACCACAGAAGAATAACAGTTTTTCTTTTCTTTTCAAAGCTTCTTATCACGCTGCCTATCGTGAAATGGTTATATTGTATTCACTGGATATCTTTGCAGTCCTACACTATTTCTATTTTACTAATAACACATCATAGCAAATATTAGAAGCTTAGCAGGATTTTATCGGTCAACACAATGTTCTTTTGTTTATTATGTTTTTTTTCTTGTTCTTTAACTTTATATTGTGTTGTATTTCTAATTGCAGATGAAATGCTGAAAGTTAAAGTGGTTTGTGCAGTTGTAAGGGAGAATTTGCCCCCAACTGGCTGCGTTTTGTATAGCTTTGTATTAGATAAATATCCTTCACTTATAAGTTAAATTTGCTATATTAGTCATTATTATTGAGAAGAAAAGAATTCTGGCAGTCACACAAAGTATGCATTAATTAACAGCAGGATCATATATATCCTATTCTATACCTGAAATTTTAGGATACAATAGTATTGAATGATCCAATATACTGTGAAATGTGCAATAAAACATAAAATTGTAAAAGTTGTCATATACATGAACAAAATGGAAAATATCACTTTACCTAAAAAGTGAGGTCAGAAGAGGGGTGTGAAACTGAGTATAATGGGGACTTAATACTTAAGGTGCATCAGGAATGTTTGGCTATGGACAGTGGCATGCAAGATTAACATTAATTTTTCTGACTTAAGTACTGATATATTAGTAACATTTTTATGACAGTGTATGAATGCCAACAAAATTATGTTGATAGCGCTGTGTTACTTAAAAGGCAGAGATCAATAGTATTAATTTAATGATGGTAGATTTGTCCACACAAAAGGCAAACAAGGTCTACAGCTTAAACCTAACTCTTACATCTGACTCTAACTGGAATATAACCTTAACCGCAACAAGAATTCTACTGATTCATTTACTTACCTGTCCATGCTTGTCTCAGTTGAGTTCCATTCCATAGTTGTAGTGAAGGCCTCAGTAATGTTCAGTGCATGATGATGCTTGCTGTCATTTTGTGTTTTGTGAGGTTCCTGATTTTCAAATGTATTTACAGATTGCAACTGCTTTACCATACTGCACATGCACAATAATGTGTGCTGTTAAGTTGGGATGCAATCTGACACATCCAGAGATATGGTAGGTACACATTAGAACATTTATCGTGTCAGTTGCATAATAAATAACCTTTTCAGCTGACAGCTGTTCAGTGTATACTTTTTTGTTAGTAGCTCCTAATATTTTTGATCAACAATGTCTGATGTCTACAGAAAACAACAGTGTGTGTTAAATAAAGGGTCTTCAGAGCCTGGTGGATGAGTATGTAATTGCAGTTTACTACAGCAAAGGTTTCTGGGATTGTTCACACACATGGAGCTTGTGCAGCTTGTAGATCCAACTCAGCATTTACAAATTGACATGGCGATTTATAACATGACCGACACAGAACATTAGGTATTTAGGTGATTTATCAAATCAATAACAAATCAACATTGATTGCAAGTAAAATTGCCAAAATGAAAAGAGCTGCCTTCCAAAAGGTGCAACAAGATGATGCCACCTCACAGCATGCTGGAACAAAATTGCGGCGCTCAACATTAATTCATGTAGATTTGAAAATGTAATCCAGAAGTGACTGCTTCCTCTTCATTAATTTACAGTGAGGTATTCCATCTTCTTGTTTTATAATCCAGACTTATTGCTACCTCTGGTTTTCTTAAGGTCGTTCATGTGAATGTCAGTAATTATTATGCAGATGTATAGATCCCACCAAAGTAACCACTGTAAGAGAAATCATAGGTCTGGATCAGGCCAATTGTTCCCCTACATTAATCGATGTATGGTATGGCATGCAATTATTCATCTCAGGAATCATGGAGTGGGTTAGAGGAGTCATTTGCATTTGCATGGCAAATGTGCAATAGGCATATATTATTTGAATCTATTTAATATTCATTTAAAGTTTCATTGTGGTGGATTATGAAGGGAATCATATAATAATAGATTGGGTCAATTATCATTGTAGTTTTACTACAGTATTAATAATAGCCCAATAATTTTCAAAGAAACTCTGAATAATGATTATATGATGTTTAGGCATGCTGAAAATACTTTGGTCTCAAACTCCCAACATAAAGCATACATGCACAGAATCCAGGATCGAGTTTAGTGCATACTAATGTGGGGTACACATGAGAAAGATCATCTTTCCAATCAACAGATTAATGACCCTCACAGCAGAAATCTGTTAGATGTGTACTCAACAACATGCATGTTCTGTGTGTACACACTGAACTAATTTCTGCTGTGAAGGTCATTTATCTGTTGATTGGAAAGATGATCTTTCTNATGTGTACCCAGCATTATACTTACATATTCTCCCAACATAAGTAGTTTATTGTATAGTCTGGATCCACTTCTTTAGAGTTACTGTAGTTGATTGTAATTATGGTCTCAGGACTGATTTCAGACGTTCATACTTTTGAACTTACAAGCATAAAGTTATGAGTGGGCAAAACCATGTTGAATTGCAGGGGAGGTAAATTTCATTGTTTGCAAACAGTATTACAGGTGAGAGATGATATTTCCTAGCACATGTCTAATAACAGTGTACCAGTAACGCTGGTCAGTATCTGTGTGCAACATGCAACAATAAAGTATTCTCCCTGCATGCAAACACTGACATTCATTTTACCTCCCTTACAATTCAACATGGTTTTGCCCATGCGTAACTTTATGCTTTTAAGTTCTGGAAGTTTGTAAGTCTGGATCCAGTCCTCAAAGAGAAAAATTTGGCTGGACTGGAAGTTCCACATACTGGTCAGGACTTATTTGACATCTAGCCTACTAGTAAGACTTACAGAAGGCATGCAGCCAATCACAGGTAAGTTGAGTGGTATCTGATATTATTAAGACTGATTCTGATTCCCCATCACCACATCTCTTGAATGGACAGAAAATTGACCACTTAAACATTATTAACCCTACTTGAAGTTTTACGTAAGCATCAATGTGAGGAAAGGAGAAGACCCAGGCCCATACTGTATCATTTAAATGATTACCCCTGACCATCAGGCCTAAATTTATACAGCAGTCCTGGTCCTGTGCCACTCACACATTATTTCCACTTGCATGCATAAATAGAAGAAATCAGATCAGATCAGGCCCAATATAATTATTTTCATTATTCTTATTTCTTTGTTCTGTATAATTAATCCTTAAATCAATGAACAGTTATTTATAGATGAAGACATAGGAATTTCAATACATTTTAATATTACTTTTAAACATCTCTCTCTGTTCATATATAGATTTTTTGTTAAATTTTTAGTTAAAAGTGCTGTCTACCTTTAGTTTTGTTTAAGTAACATCATGCTGCCAACCTTTTTTAATGAACACGATTAGTGGATATAATTGTACATCAGTAATGCAACGGGCTAAGCTAATTTAGAACAATGTTGATTTAGTAATTTGTACATGGTGACGTGCCAGTGACTGTTTGATATAAAAACAATGCAATTAGCACACAATAAAGAAATTATGGCAGAAATGTAACCACCTTCTATTGTGCAGACTATCACATTAACAACCTGCCAAATAGTTTTTATGATGAATGCCATCAAATTCTAACTAGTGATAAGATAATAATCTCAATTAAAGGAACAATGCTGATGATCTCTGTGAACAGTCAGGGGTTTTGTGGCTTATGTGTTGCTACTAGACATAAGCTGGCCAAACACTAGTGCAATTATTGAGTGCTTGGACCAATTATAGCTTAAGTGTATGTGCGTTATATGTCATGTGTAATTACCATATGCCGGCTTTTCACTCACTCTTTTGACTTTTCCAGTCCCACCAGGTGAAGTGTGTGATGTCGATGAGACCATGGACTATACTTACTAAGCTGCGGGAATGGAACAGTGGAAATGTTGCCCATCGCAAACAATCAGATTGGTTGCTATTGGCAACATCTCCAGTCTTCCATTACCGCAGCTTAGTAAATAATGGCCCATGTGGAAAGTTATCCCATTTATTGGGCCACCTTCTGCTGGAATTAAAAATCTATCGTAGTGTGTACCCGACTTCTTTGTGAAATTATTAGTATTCCTATCATTATTATCTTAAACACATGAATCTTTAAATGTCTCACTGCATTCTACTTTGTATTTCTAAATTCATTTTTTAAGCATTATGAAAACAATGCTATTTAACTAATTATTATTTCAGTTTTTATGAAATCGGCAGTGGACACCCCTGTGAGTGTTTTGGAAATCATGGACTGCATGGACTTTTGAAAGAACAACCCTTCCTTGATATGTCTGATCCACCCCACCCTTAAATTGACTATGGTATATAAATGTGGGTCACTTGGTTATACAAACCATTTTGTAGCTTGCAACAGTAGACTCTCCCCATTTTATGGTGCTGTCCACTGTCATGAGTGTGTACAATACAATGTTGCGTTGCATTTTTGACTTTCAATGTGTGTGAATATCACAAAAGACAAGGGAATATTTCAGCCTGAGTGCTCTGAGAAAGTCAACTTTTGAAAACCCTGGGTCCGGCCGATATAATCACTGGGCACATCCACAAAATGATTATGTTGTAAAGAAAATGACTCAGAAGTTCAGAAGCCTCAGAAGGCAAAAGAACAGATAATGTGAGAAAAACTCCCTTGGCCACTTTTAGTTCCAAACAGTTTTGTATTTGTGTTTTATATTTCATTAAAAGAGATTTAAAAAATAAATTCATCAGCTTTTGGTCCTGCCTTAGAATTAATCTCATTTATCTTCATTTACAATAATTTTAGAGTGATTTCCTTATTTTATGGTCCTAAAATAAGGTGATTATGCATATTGCATAATGTATGGTAAGGTAATGTAGGATCAGGCAGAATTACAGAATTACATTTTATTTGATAGACCCAAAAAATAAAATCTTCCTTTATCACTAAAAACAATGACAGCTGATGGCATTGTGTCATTGCAGAAATATTTCAGGTTGATATCAAATATTGTGTTGCTCCTATACAAGACGTAAATTGTGCTTCTAAGTAATACTAGCAACATGGCACCACAATGGAAAAACATTCTGTGGCACCCCAATGAGAGTGTCTCGCCACCCCAGGGAGACCAACAATTTGGGAACCACTTTGGCCCACCAAGGAAACACCAATATTGTTAATACTGGAAATTGATGTTTGAGTGAGCCACAAGACCCAGGCCTTTTCTTTCAACCCTAGAGGTATTATTTGACCCCAGCAAGAACGAACACAATCATAGTAATACTAAGGCATTCATGGTGCATGTCTGTATTATTCAAAAAAGGAAATCTCTTAATGCATGCAGGCAGGCAACAGAAATACAAAAGTAATTATACAAGTGTAGAATAGATATAGAATCTGAAACATTGTATATTTTTTTAGCAGATGTGTAATTCTTAGATTTCAGCAAGACTGGTGCCAGTCTTACTAATACTAATGTATTCACTATGAATGGCAGCATTAATTAGGGAGGAAAGGTAAAATCTACCTCAAAATGCTAATAAATAAACTAAAGTGTCAAGAGGACTATAGTGAAAAAAGTGGTCAAACAGCTTGTCAGCTTGTCATGGAGGATATTTGACAGAAATGATATGGTTTTTAAAATGTTTTTTTTAATGCATTATTTATGTCTTTTAACGGTCTTGCAGGATATAAGGATATATATATATATATATATATATATATATATATATATATATATATATATATGTGTGTGTGTGTGTGTGTGTGTGTGTGTGTGTGTATATATCCTGAAGAACCAAAAAAAAAAAAAAAAAACAAATTAAAAAAAAAAAAAAGATTTAAAAAATAAATAAATACTTTACTGACCAAAACATGGATTTATTAATAAACTATGCAAAATAAATGCCACAGGATGGTAAGGTCTGGCCTGCACTGAAAAATGGTGGAAAATAACTTTCACTCATAAAAAAATGAATTGAAAATTAATCCAATAAAATACAGTGAAAAAAAACACCAATATAATGTACAACTGTACAATGTAGCAATGACCTCTTCATATAAAACAAGATGACATGTAATGAATAATCCATTGAAGTTCAATACAGACATAGAATGACAAATAGAACAGAACAGAAATTTTATAGAGAATATTTATATAGGCAAAAAAAAACCCAACAAATAAATCAACCCAAAAATATGATGTATGGTGTATTTAATTGAATTCCTTATAGACAAGAAAATATGGACTAATGAATTACGTCTTTAAGTTGAAAAAATGTGTTGAAAGAATAAAATACAATAAAAAAATCTAGGTAAGAATCTATACTTACATATTATATACACACTATGGACCCAATCCTGCTCTCCATGTAAACGTTCGCACAGACAGCAGTGCAATTGTGTGGGAGAGGGGGCATCACTCCCTTCTCTCATGAGGAAAAGACAGGTGCTAAACTTACCCCTCCCCAATCCCGTTATTGATATATTTTCCCCCACCAACCTAGCTTAATTTAGATGGCCGGGAAAGAAGGACCGACCAGTGAATGGAATTTCTAGATCATGGAAAACTGTTCAGTGCACTAGGAATTCCTCCTGCAAACATCTGGAACGCACTTTCAGGAAATTTGACTGACTTCCTCAATCTGTACGAGGGAGTTGCGTGTCGCTCTGGATTCTGGATTCCAATCCATGGCATTTAATTCCCAGTCAAAACTGACAAAAAGAAAAAGAAGAATTAGATAAAAAGAAGCATATATGATAGAGGAAATGTGATTCCCTTAATCACAGGCAAAACACAGAATAGTATTTCTTCTATTCCATTCACTATTTTTAAAAATATTTTCACTATTCTTCCATGTTCTTGCATGTATACAGTCATATAACTGCTTTCAGCTCTTTTGCCTTGTACTTGGTTAGAAAGCAGAGCTACGATGTGTGACTTTTAACAGCATGCAAGCCACCTAGAATTTGAATCCACATATACACTATTTTTAGGGGGTATTGATTTGCACCAATCTCAGGATGAACTCAATCTTACCACTCATTTGGGCATGTTCACACAATGCCCATTTTATGGTCCAACTTTATCCTAAAGAGGTGGCCCCTCTAATGTATTACCACAAACTTATCCTAACTCCCTCTTTCTATGATCCAACCCATCTCTGCATTGGAATCTTAATCTTTGCATTATCTTCAGGGTTTCCTAAATGCACTGGGGATTTTTTTAGACATGTCGTTAATGACAATTTGCAATGTAACACTATTGATATCCCTATTACGCCCTTTACAGTTTGACATGTCAACCAGTTGGTAAGTAATATTAAATATACATAGAAATATAAACAATGTTAAATATTCCTGTTATTTTAGGGCCTACATTTACTAAACTGGGGGACTGGAAATGTGAAGATGTTGCCCATAGCAACTGATCAGATTCAAACTCACATTCTCCAGTTTGTAAAATGAAACTAAGAGCTTGAATCTGAATGGGCAACATCCCCAATCCTCCACTCCAGCTGTTTAGTAAATTTGGCCCAAGGATTGTAAAAAACAGACATGCACAATTGTTTTCGTTCTATGTTTTTGTGATTAAGATTTGCATCATTGCCATATGTCATGCAGTTACATTATTATTACTTAAAATGTGATTCTTCCCATTTGTCACCTCAGCCTGATACACTGATTTATGTTTACAGTTCAGAAAGCTTTCAAATTAAAAATTATATTGTAGAGAAAATTCTTCACTTTGTTTGAGGCTGGCAAGCAATTATGAGACTTTTTTTTATCCAACATTAAAGTCATTATCTTACTATAATGCAAATTATTATTTGAAAATTTGTTAAATTATTCAAAGTAGAACCATAAAGTAATAATATTATTTTTGCATGTAGCAAATGGTAGATAAAATTGCCCTTGTCTGTGTTGAAAATGTACAGTGAAGAAAAAATGCATTGTTGAAGATAGCACACATACATAGAAAAAGTACAAAATCTTTATAAACAGTACAGCTGGCCACATAAGTTCTTTTTGGGCTGATCATACAATTATCATGCATTTTGGCAAAAATTGCTGTAATATATGGTTTCTGACTACTAAAGGAACAATATTATGATGTGTGTGATCTCTTACTTTTATTTTGCCATGAAAGTCCCTAAGGACATGTACAGAAATGATATAAGGCCGATGCTAGGTCTCTCGGTACTCTAGACGAGACCTAGCACCTCTTCGGAACGTAACGTCTTGATGTTTCGTCACATTAAAACTGAGTTTGGAGGATGGAGGATGGTGGGGAGGAGTCCCTCTTACTATTGCCAAATATTTACTTTTATTTTGTGGGGTTTTTTTTACAATTTTTTTTTAACTCTGTCGGCCACTTGGCCACACTAGGTGGTTGCATTAAATTTGTCTACTGGGCTCGCTGGTCAATTATCCTCAGGACTGGCTTTTATCTACATTTTTAGACAATATCAGAGTCAAAAGCCGTGATGGCATAAAAAATTGATGTGATTTTCCAGTTCAAACAGCCCTTTTTCAAATTGTTTCATCAAAAAACGCAGATTATAAGAAATGATAGGATCGGAATCAGATTGGAAGACTCGGATCAGCATTGCTGGCAGGTAGTATTTCCCCCCAATCCCAACCATTATCCTATGCCTCACTGTAACCCTTCCTATCAATACAATGATGACAGAGGATGTAACTTGTCAGTGTATACACCTTATCAGTGTATTCTCCATCTGCAGCACAAGAGAGAAGCAGTTGGAAAGTTGGGCAGTAAGCATCTTCTGAATGGCAAGTACTTTATAGTATTGAAAAGCATTAAATAGGGAATATCTGAATTACATAGTGATTGGGGGGAGGTTATTTCATTTAAACCACAGGTGCCAACATGACCTGGTACACAAAGCCATGCTGTCACCTGTAGTTCTGCAAGCACCAGCAGGGATAAAGGGACAGGGGTAAGGGAGTTTACATTTTTTTTTTTAAACAACCATGTCGGCCAGCATTTGTCCTGGTATCCCGGTAGAGTCTGGAAATCTCTCTCCTGAGGGCTGTGATCTAGTGTAATATGATGAAAAATGCTGTTTATTTCTTTATGAATAAATCGCCTGGTACCAGGACATAACGTGACTAGGCTTGGGTCTATTTGGGCAGAGCTGGATGGAGTCATGTGGTAGTGGAAAAAGCCTGTCAGCCTTAATGAGTGACAGCTTGCTTACAGTGCAGGGTGAGCAGCTACCACATCCCTTGCACCCTCCGTAGTTTTGCACCTGCCTGATAAAGTTAATTTTATTAAGGTGGTTTAAATATGTAAAATGAAAATCTTATTGGAAATTATCTTAATGTCAACTGTGAGGTAAAGACATGGGCCTAAATTTACTAAATTGTGAGTAAATGGCGATGTTGCCCATAGCAACCAATGCGATTTGAACTCACATTCTCCAGTATGTAACATGAAACAGAGAGTTTGAATCTCATTGGTTGCTATGGGCAACATTCCCAGTCTTCTAATCACGCAGTTTAGTAACTTCATGAACATTAAATGTGAGTTGCATATAAAGGGATTTTTAATATTTAATAATGTGTTAAGACTTGCACAAGGTAGCCAGGAGTAAGAAGCAAGAAGTCTAAAGTTCAACCTCTCTGTTTAGTACACAGTATTGTGGGAATCTATGGGTGTGTAGATGGCAGAAGCCAGAATATAAAGGGCAAAGGATGAGAGAAAGCAGATTGAATTAGTGAATACGTGTCAGTGCGTGCCAGAGGCATCCCCATTGCATGGCGCACAGTAAGAAAACTGGAATATCCATTTAGGTAAAGAGAAGATGGAGCAGGTCTGGAGAACAGAAGATTCAAATAATGTCTATCATGATGAATGGGATATGACATTCAGAGACACATGCCACAAAGTTGACGAGACTGGAGGGCAATTGATGACAGTAACATAAGAATGAGACAGAAAAGAGAGATTGCTTTAACATCAAAAGGGCATGTAAAATGGTGAAAGATACAGACCTATTTGTTATATTAACGATGCAAAGACATCAAGTCATTAAGATATTCAGTAAAACATGGATAATGAAAACAAACAAATGTTCTCTTTTTTATCATCTATTTATCAAATCATCTATAAGTTTTCTCTATTACTGAATTTGAAAGTGTTAATGTATTTGGTATTATGTTTAAGGTATTGTGTGACCTTGAACAGTAGTTTTGCTAGGGTATAATGGCCATTATAGGGGTGAGCAGTTCTGGCTAGAGCAGTGGTGGCCAAACTTTCTCAGTTCGAGGCACCCTTTAATATTTTTTTCAAGGCTAAGACAAAATATTTACCAAACAGTCCCATTTTTTAAGTTTTTGATTCTAAATAATGTAATGACTATTTAGGTGAAGGCAGAAATACTTAAAGTAAAAGTAAAATTGCGCTTCTCTTCTAGCAACACTACCAACATGCCACCATGTCGAATAAAACATCCCACGGCACCCCAATGAGAGCGTTGCGGCACCCCCGGGGAGCCTAGACGCACAGTTTTGGAATCACTGAACTAGACATTTTATAAATGTATCTTTTTTTTAATAAAATGATGCATTTAATTGATATCTAATTACTAACATATAACAGTTATATGAATTGGTGGGTGTCGGGAGTGGGTTGCTGAAATCACTACATTTTAGAAACATTAGACAGATCAGCTTTTCCCTCCACATAGAGGCTCAATTTTCCAGAACTACACATTGCGAAAAGTAATCTTGTTGTTTGGTGTGTTCTGATGGGTTAGAATTAACTGCTGCTATACACACTTGTGAGGCTTTTACTAAGTACATTGTTATAAACCACTTCTTAACTGAGGCTTTGTGACACGATGCAGCAAAAAGTCAATAAAAGTAAACTGGAAATTGTGACTTGACAATGGAAAGGGACTTCAGTAAGAGAGACTGGACATACTATCATGTGATCAATAAAGGAACAAATGTTCTTTTCACCTCTCAGTGTGTTATAACAAATATATTGGCTGATATCATATGGGTTCTACAGGCATAAATATACTTGCACTAGAACACTAAAAATGATTTTGCTCTGGATGGAAGGGGTGAGGTGGAGCAATGCAGAAGAATTCTCTTTCTGGCACCCATGTCAAGGGGTTTCAAGTGCTTGTTAAGTTTACTGCCACCAGAATTGTTATACCATACATCAAATACTTATAGTTAACTGTAGTCATGCTGCTCATTGATGATAGGGTCATCGTAATAATATTTATTTCTGATGTTCTTTCATCCCCTTTGGAATTCATCCATGATTTTGGGCGTTTACAAGGCATAAAATGCTGGCTCTGGATCTGGTCCAATGTGTGACTAAATATTAGTGAGTTTAATAGAAAATGTATCAGTGTGGGAGAAGCCAAAGAACATGGGGCATGTGTGGCTTAGGTTTGTAGCTTGCACACACAGGACCAGTTGTGTCAGCTGAAAAGACATATATTACATGTGATCAATATAAAGACGATGCGAAAGTCTAAAAGTAGTGATACAATTTCCAGATGCAGAAAATCGTAGGGTTCTGCTTAATCCTGTTAATCGCTCTTTATATGAATTTCAATATCATGAATAAATGATTAACTTTATTCTAGAAATCAGGGCTGGAAGTGGGGGGGTATACGGGGGTATGCCATAACGGCACTTCTCCAACTGATGTAATTGAAAAATTACAAATCTCCATTGACTTCTATTATATTCAGTGTTTCCATACCGCCACTTCTAAATGTCCATACCCCCAATTCTGAATTTCCACTTCGGCCACTGCTAGAAATAAGAGCTGAGGTACTGAACCCTCTGTATGTGAGACCTATAGCAAACAACCAGATGCTGCCATTCTCTAGAATAGGTTTGGTAATTCATCAATTACTTTTTGCTCTTTATCATCCTCATGTACTTGACTGTTGCATGGCTTATAGTATTTGGGTTAAATTGACTTCTAGCAATAAAAAATATATTTTTTTCATAATGCCAGACATAGATATTCATAATTAAATTGACTTGTTTTCTATATTCAATAACAACATTGTCAACGACTTGCAAAATCTTACTGCCACCTAGAAAAAGGTCGGTGTTATAAGCTGCCAGAAACTACTAACCACCTCTAATTAGTGTAGGAAAGGTACACTTGTAATATAAACTTGTAATATAAAATGTGGAAATATAAAACTCGGGCTTTCACTAGTTGGTAGTGTAGCTTTAAGCGTCATAGAAAGTTTGTTCATTCAGCTGAAGTTATATGAACCAACGCCATGCACCAGCAACATCTCATTGAAATGATTCAGCCAAATAAATAGTTTTGCAGTGTTACTCAACCTCCCGCTTTCTTCCATTTCATGGAGTTTCTATAATCAAATATGAGTTTGGCATCAGTGGCTTTATTAATTTGCAGTATTAGTGAAGAGAACACGATACATCAGTTAATTGCTTTTCATGCTGAAACTGGTGGCTATACACTCATGATAAATACGGAGAATAAATAAAGACCTTTCTATCAGCTGTTCTTAAAGAAGTCTTGGATAAAGGTTTCAGCTCCATGTGAACAAAGCCAGTCAGTTGTTTTGTGTTTGCACCTTCATTAATATTCCCCGCTACACATCATCTGACTCACTCTTGATAATCTATCAGAACACCTGTTTTCTTTACAATGGCCACAAGGCAGCTCAAAACACTGTGGTATTTAGCATTTAATAATAAGCACAAGATATACAATTTTGACACTTCAAATTTTCTTTACAAACGGGAAAGGGGGAAAACTTATTTGAATACATTTCAGGGACTTTACATTCTGCACCTTGAAAGTTGCATTTCGAAGATTCTTGTTGAGTATAAGAGGACATAAATCAATAGATTTGGTGACCAAAGACAGATGGTAAATAGTTTCAGTGGATGACGTGTTGTAGCATACCAGAAAGCA
>JABWIB010001447.1:49388-70089 GCA_016617825.1 Platyplectrum ornatum | reverse complement strand
AGTTTCATTTTACACTCTGGAGAATGTGAACTCAAATCTGATTGGTTGCCATGGGCAACTTCCCCAAATTCGAATTTCACTGCAATCTCCCTGCTTAGTAAATATACCCCATTGTGTGCTTTCTTCCATTGTGCACATGCTCACTGATAAATATCACTGAAAAAGGAATATCAGCTAAATGTGCAAACGTGCTATAGAAATACACTTTCCAGGCATGCTGGTGTGCTGACATGTGGCCAACGCCTGTAGCATAGATACTATAATAGACCATTCTTATGTTATATTAGTATCAACCAATCAGATTCCAGCTGACATCCTCCATGTGTTTCGAAAGTAAAAGCTAAAATCTGATAGGTTGCTATGGGCAACATCCCCCTTTTCCATTCAGGCTTTGTAAATATAGGCCCTAGTGTCTTCAGTTTCCATGATTTCACATCAGGCAAAGCATAGTTATTCCCAAACTACTCAGAAGTTATGTTTGTGAGTCTTTAAGAGCTCAACTCAGGCTGAAGACCGGCATCTAGTATTATTTCAACAAGTGTTATGATTGGCTTAATAGTTACACTTTAAACATGAGAATGTATAGACTACTTGCCTGTATACTGTATATGTAGAGTTGTGCTGTTTATAAGCTCAAAAAATTCCTGGTGTCTATTGTAGCCTGCTCACATCCTGGCCTACAGTAGTTCAGGCTTTTCCCCTGTAATACGTGCCAAAAGTCATTTAAAAACATATGTTCTGTGACAGTGATGATTAAAAGGGTTTCAAATGGCAGCTTTGTTTGTTATAGCTTGTAACATTTAAGTACAGTATTACATATATGAGTTACTTTTTTATTATATACATTGTGTGACTTAATGACCAAAAATAAATGCAATGTGCATCGCTTTGAGTGTGAAAGGGCAACCTATTACTGTTCTAGCAGGCAAGGGTGGATCCTAGAAATAAAAATTATTATTATAATAATAATAATAGTAATAATAATAATAATGGATTGATTTCCATCTGTATGAAACATGCACATGGATGCGTATAAGCAGAGCTGTCATGTGTAATGCAGCTGACTATATAAGTGTGAATGTGTCAAATGGATAGTTTTTTTTACAATCAAGTTAAAACCTTCAAATATTTATCACACTCATTAACATGATACCTGGGTGGAATGGGCAGCATAGTCTGCTATTTGGCCTTAATAACAAGTATTATTTATTTAAGCTCATGTTTACTCATATTTAACCAAACCACATTTTTCATTCCCTGAAATGCATTATAATGACCTTCACCTACAAGTGAAAGTGCAGGGGATCCGACCTGTTACTGTGCTCACAGCAGCACTAGACTTAGCGGTGGAAATGATCACATGTGGATGGGTTGTTCTGTATCCCACTCTGCACATACACAGTTCTGGATCAGCCCCTCTGCGCATGCACAGATCGTCTTTGAATGGCATGGATGTGGGCGCAAAGCTCCAGCAAATGCAAATGAGAAAAGGAGCGTTCCTCGCATGTCCGCTTTTAGCAGGGATTAGCCTTGCTATTTAGGCCAAAACTTATACCATGTCCTGATATAGTGTATGTTAGCCGTAGTTCTAAGAAGCCTGGACAATTAGCTGCTTTTTAAAATGTAGCAATGAAAAAAACCCCCACACAAATAAAATATTACTTTTGTTATATGTTTTATTTATTTATGTATTTTATTTGTATTTTTTGAAACATTTTATAAATAAAGAAAAACCTTGCTGTGTGCAGCAGCGTACGCTGCACAGAAGAGCAGGCACAAATAGTATGCCGGCTATCATTCATAAAAGCCGATATACAACTTAAACCGGCTTTTCTGTGCAGTGAGAGATGGCCCGGAGCATCTCGCATTTCAGAATGCAGGTAGATGGACATTGCGTGTCTGTCTCCCCTGCCCTAAACTCAGAGCTGAATGTATTTAAGACATGCAGTTCAGAATAGCACGGATACGCCCGCCATAATCTCTGAATCAGGTCCCTGGATACTGCAGATGAAGGTATACCGTAATATACCATATATATGTAAGGTAGAGGTTATCTCGCAGAAATTCCAGGTCCCACAATGANGTGCCAGAATGAAAANCGCTCTGCATGTGCCGGGCAATNTTTTTTTATTATTACTATTTTATCATGCANNNGTAACGGGGTAGGGTTTGGGGGCNACTGAGCAGAGTCAGGTGGGGTTTTATTGCATTAGGTAGTGTTAGAGTGGGACAGGAGGCAGGGTTTGACTAGGTCTGNGGCATTCTTATTTATCCTAAACTTGGCCTGACCAATGTTGGGAGTTATCATTTCCAAACAGGAGTGTTCCCATAGCAATCAATTAGATGTATATATAAGTGATAAGTGAAATGTGACTGGTTACTGTATTTCTACTTTGAAATTGTTTTTAATTATAACTTGCACGCTCNGTGCAGTGTACAGTTCATTGATTGNATTTTTAGGATGTTAATTGTGGCAATTTAATTAAAAAAAACTCTAAATTGCTCAATCCCACTAAGACACAACAGAAAGGTTTCCGGGAAACCAGAAGCTTCTAGGACAAGCTGCAATCTTTATCTATACTATGAGCGTTATCAAATTATATTTACTTGCAGCCAAAACCTATATTGAAAATATTATGTCTTACACAGCTGTTATGCTCAATATTAATATATATTAATATTAGCAAACTCGGCTTGATCCCAGCAGGAAGTGGCCTGATAAATGGGGCATTTTTCCGCAGGTCACTGCAGGGATGGATAAACAGACCCATGGAACTAGTGTAATAGCTNGCCAAAAAAATACAGGAAATTCAAATTTGGGGAGTCACTGACCACCAAGGGAGTTGGCCACTGCGTTGCAGCCCCTCACAAACTGATAGGCCACAAGAGAAGCTGGCACATGGTAAATATACAAGTCATTGAAGGCATTTTAATAATTGTAGCTACTGTAGGGTTCATCAACAAGTCTGAATTGTTGTTGTTATTATTATTATTATTAACACTTATTTATTACGTGCAACAACGTATCNGCAGTGACATTCAATGGAGAATACAGACAGGCAGAATGGTTGGNGAATGATTGAGGAGAATGGGGAGTCTGAGTCGGTTCTGAATGTTCAGATTTCTGGACCCTAGCNTTTATTTTGCCTATTTTTATATTTGCCTAAAAATCGCTACAGTGTTTGACTAGCTTAAGAGTAATCTAAAATAGGTATATATAAAGATAGATAGCCCAACTCTAAATGATAATTTAAAAGTAAACTTGTGCAGAAAATGTAATAAAATGTGAAAATGTGAATTAATCAAATGCAAATTAGGCTGCCTGCATACAATGAACACTAATATCAATTCTTCATACATGGCTTTCTTTTCTTTTCATTTCAAACACTGGTTATGTCACTGCTATCCTGACAATACTAAATCATTGAATGCCTTAAAACATAGACACATTAAAAAGAGCACATGAGGACATTGTATCATCACCTAACATTTTGTCACTAAATGGTAAGAAAGTACAGAGGAGGAAAAGCCAGGCTTGACACATTGCATGATAAAGTGTACAATTTGAGTGCTAATAAGAAATGATGTTTATTGTATAATGGATTCTCACTTCTTTTCCAGCTGTGGTGGTGTTTGCATTCATCCTTTGCTGGTTACCATTCCATGTGGCACGCTACCTGTTTTCCAAATCCTTTGAAGCTGGGTCCTTGGAAATAGCTCTGATCAGCCAGTACTGTAACTTGGTGTCATTTGTCCTCTTCTACCTGAGTGCTGCCATCAACCCTATTCTGTACAACATTATGTCAAAAAAATATAGAGTGGCTGCCAGCAGATTATTCAGACTAAAGCAAATCTCCCGGAAAGCACCTTATACAATGAATGATGAAAGCTCTCCTGCTTGGACAGAATCCAATGTGAGCACATGACAATAAGATCAGCACGCGAAGAAGATGGTCCATCTATCACCAGGAAACATTGAAGCCATAAGATTCCAGAAATCATGTCGCAGGATCCATCGACTGGGTTGTGTGATTAATTGCAGTGTCTCAGTATCTCAGGATTAATGCACTGTCCATATCTGATGGGAAAGGTGATCAGAGTTTTACATCAGTGCAAACCTTGACCTTATTTTCCTCGAGTTATTTTTTCTGGAAATAAAGAGATAATTTTTGTATTTTTCCTCAGTAGGGTGCTCAGGGCATTACAGTTCTCTTCTGGGGTTTGATACATTGAAAAGTAATGAATAAGCTATAACCTATATGTTTAGAGTGCTGCTATGAACTACCAGTTCGTTGTCATGCATTGTACTGTTTCTTGCACTCCCTGTGGCATAGAGTCCAGAGACTAGTGGTGTTACTATTGAGTACAGTATAATGTTTAAATGTCATGTGAGAAAAAAGGAAAATAAAACATTATGTAAATGAAATGTGTCTTCCACATTGGTTTTCAGTCCTGGCATGATTATATTTAGTGCAAATTGATGTCCAAAAATATTTATATTTAATTTCATAATTTCATCAGGAAATAAAGGAAGTAAATAGGATTTATATGGCATACCACTGTGTACAACCCCACTTTCATAATTATTATTTAGTGCCATTTGGAATATTAATGATGGTGCCATGTTTGAGTTGTGCTATACATTTACGTAGTACTTACTTGCATTCTAAGACTTGCATTAAAGGTGAATGCAAGTCAACATTTTTGTCCATGAACATCAATCTGCTTTATTAGTATTTTTCCATTGATGAAAATGTTTCTCCTTCTCCTACACTATCTGATATCTATGTATCATTCGAAAGACCATACAGTAAATGCCTTTGAAGACTAAAACTGATGGTCGCATGTGTGTACACACTTCCCACATTTGTATGATATCTACAGGTGCAACAAACCATGATCATAGGAGCATACACACTCTTGCAGTATAGGCGCATATAGGATCATATGATCTGCCCAATTATTGAATAGGTGTGCATTTATATTAAGAGATTGTGATATATACATACATGGCTAACACAGTGAAAGTGCTTAGATTTCAGAGATAAGTGGTGGTTATCATAACAAAAGGTAGGTTGAGAGTAAGCGTGGTGAAACATGAAAGAAGAACCCTTTTCTCCCTGTTGTGTAAAACTGNTTGGCCACTAACCCCATTGAAGACAGTACAATTCCTGACTGTCAAAGCAGACTAGTAAGACAGTGGCATCAAATTGAACATATTTTATTTAAGACAGTTCAGGGATATACACAAGATAGAAGATATATAGCTTTTAAAAGATGGCACACATTAAGACATGACTGGGTAGTATCAGACAGAATGGGTGGGGAAGAAGGGCCTTGCCCACAGGCTTACACACTTGGGGATTGATCCATAATGGGCAATTACACATACACATACACTAGGGACAATTTAGTCAGCTTCCAATTAACCTACTTGTATGTTTTTGGGATGTTGGAAGACACCAGAACACCCCAAGGAAACCCACACAAACACGGAAGAACATACACACTCCTCACAGATAAGATCTTTCTCGGGAATAGAACTTACCGCATAAGTATCGAGTATAAGTCGAATATAAGCTAAGGAATCTAATTTCACCTAAAAAAACTGGGATAACTTATTGGAATGCACTGTCTCTGGTCTCTGGCATTGTCCCCTTGTTTCCTGCATGTGCAGGGTTAATATAAGGCAATGTAAAGCTCCTGTGCCATGGTGTAACCCATACTGCACACTATCATGCCTGTGTCAGCTCTGTGGGCTCAGTGTGGTGGGCTGCATGCCAGTGTCATGCTTTCCCCCTCCTTTACCTTAGCTCCATCTTAGCTGTGAGCAAAGTGTTCGCCTTTGGTATCTGGGGACAGAGAGGAAATGGCTGCTACACATATGCCTGATCTGGCTTTAAAGCGACAGCAGTGGAGGGGATGAAGTTACATAGCGTAGGCTGATCGATCGATATATCAAGTATAAGCTGAGGGGGGCTTATACAGGCTCTTTATCATCTCTTTCTCATATANTAAAGCTGCCCATTCTTCTTGGCAAAAAGCCTCCAGTTCCTGTAAATTGTTGGGCTGTCTTGCATGAACTGCACGTCTGAGATCTCCCCAGAGTGGCTCAATGATATTGAGGTCAGGAGACTGAGATGGCCACTCCAGAACCTTCACTTTATTCTAATGTAGCCAATGACAGGTCGACTTGGCCTTGTGTTTTGGATCATTGTCATGTAAGAACGTCCAAGTACGTCCCATGCGCAGCTTCCGGGATGATGAGTGCAAATTTTGAGTGCAAGTATTTTCTGATAACATTCTGCATTCATCTTGCCATCAATTGTGACCATAACTCACACATCCCCAAAACATCAGCAATCCACCATGTTTCACAGTAGGAATGGTAGACCTTTCATCATAGGCTTTGATGACTCCTCTCCAAATGTAACTTTTATGGTTGTGGCAAAAAAGTACAGTTTTGGTCTCATCACTCCAAATGACTTTGTTCCAGAAGTTTTGAGGCTTGTCTCTGTGCTGTTTGGAGTATTGTAAGCAGAAGGCTTTGTGGCATTTGCGTAGTAATGGCTTTCTTCTGGCGACTCGACCATGCAGCCCATTTTTCAAATGCTGTGCATTGTGCATCTTGTGCATATTGTGCATCTTGAAACACATTTATTTTCAAAAAGTCCTGTATTTCAGCTGCAGTTATTTGTGGGTTTTTCTTTCCATCCCGAACAATTTTCCTGGCAGTTGTGGTTGAAATTTTTGTTGGTCTACCTGAACGTAATTTGGTTTACACAGAATCCCTCATTTTCCACTTCTTAATTAGAGTTTGGACACTGCTGATTGCCATTCTCAATTGCTTGGATATCTTTTACATCTCTTTCCTGTTTTATACAGGTCAGTTACCTTTTCCCGCAGATCCTTTGATAATTCTTTTGCTTTCCCCTCAGAATCAAGACCCATCAGTGCAGCACTGGATGAAAGATGCAGAAACTCACTGACTTTTTATACACACACACTGATTACAAGCAAACAGATCACAAGTGAGGATGGTTAACCTCAGCCATTCCAACATGTTTGTGTCAACTTGTGTGCATGTTATCAGGCCAAAATATCCAGGGATTGTAAACTTTTGATCAGGATCATTTAGTTAGTTTCTGTTTCTGTCATAATGATTTAAAAAGAGTAAACACATTTGTTTGACAATAAATGGCTTCACCCAACCACTAACCATGAGTGACAGAAAAGTTTGTAAGTTATCATTCATATTCTCTGACAAATGGCCAGAAAATCACAAATTCTGCTAGGGTATGTAAACTTATGAGCACAACTGTATATGTTTTTTACTTTATTTGCAGTGTTATTTGCAACAATAACACTGAAACAACAGCAAATAGAATTTATAATATTAAATGAATATTTAGATACCAATCACATGTGAAGTTTCAAAGGTCATACATTATAAATAATAATATATGTCTTCACCCAGTGCAAAAATATTTGTTATAATGAAGTCGCCTACATTAGAATATATTCCTGAGAACTGACACTTTCCCTATTGAGCATCTGTGAGGTTATAGTTCAATGAATTCTGAGATTTATGGTTTATCATTAGCTTCTGTTTAAGTCATTCTGAGACTATATAAATAAATAAATAAATTGAATACTTAAAGGGATAGAAAAACAAGGTGTTATTTGTCTTAATATTTACTATTATTATTTTTACAAATAATATTTTATTTAAATGGCTGAACAAAGGTTCCACAGTGAGGGTCTGACTGGTTAATATATTGGCATTATCCTTCAATAGTGTAATAATTGATCTACAACTTTATCTACAACTTTAATTAACAAGTTGTAATTTGTTATATATTACCTGCATTCATACCCCTTGGATATGCTAAAACAAGACAAGTGGCTTTGTCTCTGGTTGTTACTGTTGCCATGGGAAACCTGATGAAAAACTTGACCTCTTACAGAAGTTGAAAGCCACAACTCACATATGTGACAGACCTTGTCATAATAATACTGTATTATCGCATTAGGATAGAAATGAAACAGTGCTTGGCCATGTAACATACTTTCCAGGTTTAACATAATGTATCATGTAATTAACTGTCACAAAATGTCAGAGTGAGAGACTGTGAAGGCCAACACAACTTTATAAAATGTCAGAATGCTATTCTACTGGACTGACATGGGACTAGATATTATAGCAGGTTACTGGAATAAATTACCCAGGAAAGTATAAAGAGTAATACTAATGGCAAGCTGAAAAGAATGCTCAACTTAAATATTTAATCATTATTAAATGTAGATTATTTTATGGTATTGCCCTGGAATTGCAGGGAGAATAATTTACTTTTGCTAGGTAACATCAACTCTCAACTCTATTATTGTTTGCAACTAATGAAATTGACCTTGGTTTGCAATTTAACATGGTTAAATTTACACTTATAAATTCGTAATTTTGTAAGTCTGGATGTGGTCTAGACTTACAAAGATTTCCAGATTTCCAGCACCGTGTGTGAGTGCAAAATCAGTGTGCAGTTACCGTATATACTCGAGTATAAGCCGACCCGAATATAAGCCGAGACACCTAATTTCACCTTAAAAAAACTGGGATAACTTGTGTCACTCATGTCACTGATGGATCATTACCCCCATAGGATTGCATTGACTCTGGTCTCTATGTCCAGCTTCTATAGATCTTCCCCTATATGTCTCTATTGTCCCTCTGTTTCCTGCATGTGCAGGGTTAATATAAGACACATATATGTAAAGCTCCTGTGCCATGCTGTAACCTATACAGCACACTATCAAGCCTGTGCTAGCTCTGTGAAATCAGTGTGGTGTATGAGTGTCATGCTGCATGCCAGTGTCAGTGTCAGCACATCCCTACATCATGACACAAAAAAAAAATAATTTTTTTTAAGACTCGAGTATAAGCCGAGGGGGGCACTTTCATCATAAAAAAATGTGCTGAAAAATTCGGCTTACACTAGAGTATATACGGTATATTTTCATTTCTATGGTTTTTGTTTTTCTCACTTATATAAAAGAAAAATGTAAAATATTAATACATAATTAAAAATTAAAATGCTTTAAACCATTTGTCAAATGTCTGCTCATATGGGAGCTTATGCAGACAGATATGCTGTTGAAAACGTGTGAGCACAATATATGAGCATGCTTCTCACACATGCAGGAAAATAGACTGACAGGTTTAATGCAACAACCTTTACATTTTATAGTTATTTTTAATAATTCATTTAATTGGTACAGTTTGAGCATTTATTATCCATAACATTGGGGACTGGCACTTTTTGGATTTCAGGAGTTTTTTCGGATTTCTGAATATTAACATACTAGTGTCATAGAAAGTTTAAACACGCAGCTTTAATTTGAAGTTTGCTTTAAAGATCAGGAACAAATTTTACTAAGCAGGGAGATTGAAAAGTGGGGATGTTGTCCATAGCAACCATAGCAGATTCAAGCTCTCAGTTTAATTTTACATACTGGAGAGTGAGAGCTCAATCTGATTGGTTGCTATAGGCAAAATCCCCACTTTTCAATCTCCCTGCTTAGTAAATTTAGGCCCAGAGATGCAGCAGAGTTCAGCCCCTATACGTCACTGAGCTAAGACGTGGCTAAAGTGGAGGGGTTACAGCATTGTGTATTGTGTATGGACAGCCATGGAGCTCTGGGTAAGAAGGTGCAGAGCTGAAGAGTCAGGCAGTGGGAGAAGAGAGAATCAGGGTAAGATCTAGATAGAGTGGATAGACACTTAGGGGCCGATTCAATCCCGCACGAAGACAGGAAAAAAACGCAAAGTACCGTCTATTACGGGATTGAATCCGCGCTTCATTTTATATGTGGCTCGATAAGCCGCGAGCTAAAAAGAGCAAGTAAGGGGAAACAACATTGCGCCTTAAGAATTGAATCGGCCCCTTAAAGTGGTACATTCCCATGTTCCTTTTTGAATTTTGGAAAAACATTTAGGATAAATTGCAGAGAATTCAGGTTACTAGTGTTCGTATAGCAGTACTGTGATAATATAGTGCAGGTATAAGCGACTCTTCTTTGCACTTAAGCTCTGCAAACTCTATATGATAAGATAGCTGAGTAATCGATATTAATGCCTTTGGGAAGTTTATTATTAACATTTATTTATAAGGCGCCACCTAATTTCCATAGCGCTGTACATAGGGATAGTATGGGAGTACAACTTCTTCAGGAGCCCAAGTCAAAGAACAGATGTTTTTGACCAAAATCTACACCCTATGGATATGTGATGTATGAATCTAAAAATACAATAATACTAATTAATGTACTTGCATTTATTATACTGTATTTTAGATTTTGCTAATAAGACCTACCATGATAATAAGCCCTACCCTATTTTACACTAAACTGTCTAAAGTAAGCCCTCCCCTGAGATTAAGCCCTATCTAAATCACAATGAGGTGTCATAATGTCAGCAGCACTTGTGGGGCCATGACTGGATTAATAGCAGGTCAATAAAACAAGCCCTACCCCGAGAATAAGCCCTATGGTGTTTTTTTTTAACCTGAAAAAATAATAAGACAGTGTCTTATTATCGGAAAAACACGGTAGCTAACATTTATTCTTCAGACAAATATCTCACAATTAATATTACCATAAAAACTTTGTTTTAATGCTATGGACTGGCATAATGCCAAAGATCCCAATCTTTTGCTTTTCAAGCCAAAATGTAGAGCTCTATCAATTCCTTATTATGATTACTAAGAGACAAAGGATTACAATTCATATTCTCGGATAACCAAAGGCTATTATTGGATTTGTACAAGACACGTAAGGCAATATTATAGACTAGTTGTGCTCTGAAGCTCTTCCATTAACATAATTTCAATACAAATTTCATTACATATTCAAAACGCATAGGTAAAGAAAGTTATAAAGATACACATTGTTGCAGTACTGAGAAGCTTATTATTGGAAACTTGGATGACTACTGATTTTTGAGAATTGCATGTGGTGCACTCAATAGAAAGGATGAACCAAAGTTGAATAAATTCACTGACAACTTTAATAGGAAGTAAAACATTTATTGGGCTTAAATATATTACATATACACTAGAAGTACAGTTAAGTTTTACATATTGTAGCAATTTTTTATTTTGCTAAATCTATACATTAAAGTAGATATGACAGCTTTAATACAATGAATACAAAGTAGTCTTAAATTTACAATACCAGAAAATTTGATTTTCTTATGAAATGTTTGGAATGTCTGTCAACGGTGAGGTAAGAAATATTTGCAATTCAATTTAAAAGGTTAAGTGTAAGTTCTATAGATATTACTGAAGTGACAAGAGGCCACAATCTATTGCTATGGGGTACCGAACGGTCTAAGCGATGTTTTTCTGACAGAAGCGGCTTCTTGGTTAGTCTCATAACCCATTTTCTGTATCTGTAATCAGTTTCATATAACCTACAACTGATTCATACCACAATTTGCCTTATGTTGGTTATCATTTCATAAATGAATAATCTACCAAGAGCCATGGTGTTGAAATAGTATGGCTTCTTCCAGGATTAGAAACCATGATGTAAAAACAACAAAAGGACTGAAAAAATATAAAAATATACTTTCTTGTCAATTTCATCTTTTAGATGGACACAAACATTATATAAAATGACAGTTACCCCATATTAAAAATAAGTCCCTCCAGAAATAAGAAAACTTATGAAACTGGCCAATTATATTCCTTATTCTATATGCATATAACATGTTCCCATAGTGGCTTTTTAAGAGTTGTAATTATATGACCACACTTTTAAGCAATGTATTCATAAGGATCAATTAGTTACAGTTATTTAGAAACATTCAAAGCAGCATTACTAAATAATGCAATATAAAAAAAATCAGTACCTAAAATGTTCTTCCCTCTGTCCCCATTTATTCCTGTATTGAATTATAATAGATAAGGTGCAATCATGGCTTTCTATTAATATGTTTTCTCTTTAGTAAAGAGATCGATGTGTACCATGTTTGATATTGTGCCGATAATCTTGTTTTGGTGTTGTGGTGATAAATTCAATGTCTTCTGATATGTTTTGTAAGTGATAAATATTTAACAAATAATACAAATGTGATATTTAGAGCAATGCAGCTTATTTCTGTGCCTATTTGTAAGCATACAAAAAGTAATAACACTGCATTGAATAAAAGCATAAGGAATTTGATAATCATACTTTGTAGCAACAGACGGAATAACAATTGTTTTCTAAGTCCATGGAAATATAAATTTATTTTAGTCTGTCTTTTGAAGGTAGCAGCACTGCTTACGAGTTTTTGCTTAATGACAAAATTTGTTTTTTTTTAAGGGACATTTTTTCTTTACATATATTTTATGTTCATAAAATACAAAAAAAATATTTTTATTAACACCGGTGACGATTATGCTATAAAAAAATACAGGAGACAAAAAAACTACATAAAAATACATTTAAATAAAAAATATATATATACCGTATAGAAAAACAAAACAAAACGTAGTTTGCCACCTCACTGGCAGAATTATTAGTTTGCCTAGCTATATTAACATAGTGTTTACATTTATATTACATTTCTAACATATGCTACATCATTATAGGCACACAGCATGATTAGTGGATCATAACACTTTCCTCAAAAGAGATGATTGGAGCTTTTGGTTACATGTAAACGTTGCAATCACAGATGTTTTTGGTTTTACATGCGCTGGCTTAAAAATGTAAAAAAAAAGCACACAAAAACATAAAAGTCTAAAATAAAAAGACCAACTTAAAATGCTGCTGGGTAACATCATACCTTACAAAAACTCAAAATGTCACATGCTACAAATATTAGTACATATTTTTTCATAACTTTTTTTTACAATAAATAAAAGATTGCACTGTAATTAGCATTTCAAAGTACTTAATGTGCTATACTGTAAAAAATAAAAAAAATCCCCAATGCTTTGGTTATGGGAGTAAAAAGCAGACCATATAAAGAGTATGAAATAATAGGAATATGAAAAAGCAGACCATATAAAGGAATATGAAATAATAGCTCAATGAATGTCAAATATTAGATTTTATCACAATCCAGCAATAAAGCAGCAAAAATATACAAAATATAGATTTATATAAAAGCAGTGTATAAGTCGTGTGTCTGTTGCACCCTTTTGGAAATGTGTTGCACCTTCAGCTGAAATGTTTCCCTGAGGCACTTTTTATTGTGAACATATAAAAGCCAATAGGGTACACTGTATATAGAAGTATGGCTACATTAAACATAACTAATTGGAGAATACAGGTTAAATATAAATAAATACACTATTGGGTTCTATGAGTAGAATAAAGGAAAAGCATGAGTAGTTATTTAATCATTGTAGTGAATGAAAGTAACAATAAAAACCACAGAATATCTCTGCTAAAGAATTGCTCTATTGGTTATGAAGCCATACCCATCTGTCATTGACAACCCTCGGTTTATGTGTTCACATCCTATACAACTAAGGTAAGGAAGAAACTGTTTCAGAGAATACAGGAAACTCTTAATGCTCAGTTCTATTATGATCTAATTAAAGTAAGAACTATTTGCGTTTTTATATATGCGGCTCTATGAACCACAGATAAAAAAAAGTGATAAATGAAGCCTTACAGACATTATGTAGCGCATAATATAAAGCTTCTAAATAAGCTCATAGGTTTCTTGACAAGGTTGTGCTCTATTTATTAGCACTGATGGCCTCCTCCTTCAAAGATATGTAGGTGGCTAGAGAGTATCGGTCATGTCGCTTGGTAATCAGGTGTGATTACAATGCATTCAAAATTGCATCGCTTTCACTCCTTTTCCATCATACTCAATAGAAATGTACATCTGATCAAGAACAGATTTACCTTGAGAGTTAAAAAAAAAAAATAGTACACTAGCTATATAGCTATGGCTGAACACACTACATATGTATATATATATATATATATATATATATATTGCACAATGCCCTTTTGTGTTAAAAAAAATTTCCAATAAGAAAAATCTATGGTAAATTAAAAGGTAAAATAAAATAGACTTCTCAACAAACAATATGGAGCACAAACAATATGGGACTGAAGTATTGTGTGGTTTACAAGTAATCTTAACCCATTTTTAGCCCTAATAATGACCCTGAGGTTCCAAGGTTTCTGGGGGATGTTGACACAATGTGAAGGTGGTGTGCCCTGGAATCTGTGATACTGATATTCCTGCTGACCAGAATGGCTGATTGTCATCCACATCAGGCCTTAACTGTTTTCCTTTACAGCGTAACATTGTTTTACTGTCATGCTGCCATAGAGACACTAATGTTAGTATTACTGATTTCCCTCAGACTCATTACAGTGCATATAGGTGCTGGGCTGTATGTATGTATGTACATGACCCATTCCACAGAGTATAATATACTCTGTTCCTGAGCTTCCAACTTTCAGTTACTATGGTAACCACCTGGGTTAAATAGTCAAACATCAGTATATTAAAACCAGGTGAGTGAGAGTTGGAAGCTCAGGAACAGATTATCTTGTATCTAGTGGAATGGATCTTGTTGCAGGGTCTGGCTTATTACAGGAGAATTTTGTTACAAATGTATAGCATAGTATCTTTCTTATTATTAACATATGATATAAATAGGAGTGCCTGTGCCTGCTTATGATACTTATTCTAAGCAGGACACTCCAGCAAATGATACTTTGTACACAGATGTGCTGTTTGTTTGTTTGTGTAGTTAATATCATAGCACAGGTTCATAAAAAGATAACATACTACGCCAGGAAATATAGGAGGCTAAAGAGATGAGAAAGAGCTAGAGACCAGGGGGTATGGTGATTAGAGAGAACAGGGGATAGGGGCTATAGAGAATGAGGCCAGGTTACTTAAGGAGACAATTTGTGACATTAAGGACCAAATTTACTAAGCAGGGAGATTGAAAAGTGGGGATGTTGCCCACAGCAACCAATCAGATTTGAGCTGACATTTTTCAGTATGTAAAATTAAACAGAATGATTGGTTTCTATGGGCAACATCCCCACTTTTTAATCTCCCTGCAGTCTCCCTGCTTAGTAAATTTAGGCCCAAGTATGTTAAAGCAGGGAGCACAGTGTGACATGGTGCTACATTGGGCTAATTCAGGATACAAAGGGAGGGTTTTGGTGCAGACCACATGTATCTTAGGGTTGGAAAACATTTTATTTTATACTTCAACTCTTACTATCTTAATAAATTGTACAACTGTATTATTCCGTTTTTTTTTTCAAGTTTACATCCAGTACATTACAGTATTATACAGTCAGTGTCCTGAAAAATTCATCTGTATAATGTAATGTATTTGTTTAGTTAAAGCTTAAAATAAAATGTTTTTCAAATGCGTAATATTTTGAGGGTCTACAGCTCAAGATGTCCCTAGGCCTAGGGCAATGCCTCTGTTCATACCTGTATAATCATTTGTGTTCTTGAACCCCTGGACTGCTTATACTTTATAATGAAATGGTATCTATTTCTTACTAGTAAATCAATATAAAGGACCACATAAATTACCCTTTTTATAAAATTTATACAGGAATGGGCAACTTATTTATAACTAGACTGTGTGCTTCAGCGGTCACATTGGAAGAGACAGTCTGGAAATACAAAGAGTACAGATTTAGTTAAACAACGTGATTGTTGTTTACCAGCCAATCACGGAAGAAGGACAATCACATCAGATATGCTGATGATTTTTATCAATGATCTACCCAGGTTCAGTCTGAACAGTGTTGATTTGGGAATTGTATCAAAATACTGGGAAATTCCTGGGTGTGATCTGAATGGGGTAGAATCTGAATATAGCATTTATTTCATTAGACTTGTACATATAAGTACTATGACTTTGTAAACATGCTATTGAATTCCCTTCTCAAAGTAAGTGATACAACAACAGTTGTAAGTGAATAATTCAAGTTAAACTAGTTGCAAGGACATATTGTGTGTGAGTGTTCTGGGTATAACTGTTGGAATTAAAGATGGGTAAAATGCCTTGTCACAAGTATATTCAATGATTTTGTGTTTTTTTGTTTAACAAAGTTTCGAACTAAAATGTAACCAGAACCATTTGGTTAATCACCAAATAAACATAACATTGCAACTATACTGTGCTACATCTATATTTAGCAGAAACAAATTTCAGCTATTTCCTGGGTTTGCATTTCAAAAAGGTGCATCAAACACTGAGATTCTGAGACAGTAAAAATATGAATATGAAATGCAGAACTCAAAACTTCTGTACTTAAAATGAATAATTGAATAAATGTCTGGATTATAATGCGTAGCATTAGTTAAGTTTATATCCCTAACCTGTCTTCAATGTTTACTTCATAAAGAAGTACTGAAGTATAAAAGCAAACAAAATAGACAAGGTTGCAAAGCCTAAAACGATAAGAATTGCAAATTGTTCATCAGTAGGCATCACGCTTGTGAGTTTTGACCGGTCAAGATGAGATAGGTCCTCTGGTACTATGAGGTCGCTTCGCCTCATAATAAAATGCGAAGATGGACTGTAAGGTCCACACAGTTCCTGTGACGTATCTGTACATCTTCGACATACACAAACCCGAAATCTGTAATCCACGTTGGTTTGAATGCCTGAGATTTGAAATGTTGAGTCTTCTCCTTTGTATACCTTTAAAATACAAATCAAATAAAAATGTGTTCCATGCAGAAATTCACCAGTCTATTTATATTTTGTTCTGTAAGACTGATATTAAACCCAAAACAAAAATCAAGTTGTTTATCCTTTAACAAAGTATAGTATTCCAATTTTATTTTGGGAAACCATTTAGTGATCTGACAAGCAGGATTCTTATGCTGGCCATACAACAGTGCGATATGTTGCAGGCAAGATTCAGGTTAATCGCTGCCGATTAACATTGTACATTGGATGTGTGTTTAGTACATGTGATGTATCTCAACAATGCATCTTATAGGTGTATGGCGATCATTACTCTCTATGAACCAGGGCTCGAAGTGGGGGTGTATACGGGGGTATGACATACCGGCACTTCTCCAACTGATGTAATGGAAACATTTAAAATCCCCATTGACTTCCATTATTTCCTATGTTTCCATACCGTCACTTCTGAATGTCCATACCCCCACTTCTAAATTTCCACTTCGACCACTGCTATGAACAACTAAAATGTGTATTTGCTATGGCTATGGCTTTTTTAAGCTGTTTTATCTATAGTTGGAATTGTTCAAGAATATTCTGCTAATAAACTGTCTTAAAATCTGCCTTGTAACACTAGCTCTAATAACACCAATATATAAAGGATACAAGTTCTGCAATGCCTTTCATTCTGAACAACAAATAAAAGCGAGAATTTACCATATAAATGTAACCAGGTTCCCACATGCTTTTAGAGTTAATGCTTCTTGTCACATTGGAAAATGGAATTGATCTGTGCTTGGTGTGACAGAAAACTCTATTTGTTAACACACTTTCTCTTATCGGTGCAAAAAAATTATTTGATATATGGAGGAAAATATATAATGTTATGAGTGTGAGCTATATTTTCCCACATCTAGTAATGAAATAAAAATGTAAATCATACATCTCAGAGCGAGGGTACTTAGTCCCTGATATTTTGATGCAATTGCTACATTTCCATGTCACGCTGGAGATGTGCTTCATGTGACAGGAAAGACTGAAATTAGATGGTAAAGTACTTGCGCTGCAGCTCAGTTTATCATAATTCACATATTGTGATGCAATCGATGTTATTTTTATCACACTTAAACGTGTTTGTATGTGATCATTTGTAACCTCTTATGTGCATTTTACATGCAATATAATGTGATATAACGTAAAAGTATGTCCCTCATGGAAGACATAAAAATTGTTGACTAGGACATTTTAGCAGTCAAGTTAAAAATAAACAAAAATCTTGAACTAAAGTGTTAAATATTATAAGAAAAAAAGGCATAATTCTCAAAAAATAGTATTACAGTCTAGATCACAATGATGTTTTCAGTGGTACCTGCAGGCAGTGGAAGGACATATGTAATGCTGCCAATGAGAACACTTTATGAGCTTATAGTATTGATTACTTCTTTCCCGTTACAGAATGAATAAGAAGTGTCAGAGCAATCCAGGAGATTACAGAGGATGACACTACATATAGGAACTGTAGGGCAAAACATGTGCAAGTGACACCCCAGCAAAACCATGTTGCATTTTAAAGAATTACATTGTTTTGCATTCAGATAAAATAGCTTTAGACATGGAACCGAAATACTGCTTAGCCTAATGTTTAATCTGCTAAGCGCTTATATTATATGAAGTTGATGCCTGTTTTTTCTAATGAGTAACATTATTTTATTTCAGGAATTTGATTGCATTTTGTGGAAAACATATCTGTTTCCTCTGGTCTAAAGTAAATAATACAAATGTAATGTTGCCTACAAAACGAAGCCAGCACTATTTGTCATTCAAATGAAATCTATTACATTTCTTGGGGGAATCGCAGTAATTTGTTATTGGATTACCACGGCACTGCTTGTTTTGAGACTTTGGAAATATATAGTATGACTTATGTTCCCCTCTCAAAGAATCACAATGTAATTAAAAGAAATGAGTCTTGCAGCTAATTAAGAGCCACTAATTATTAAGATGAATATAGACACATGGTCATTATTAAGAAGACAGCTAAAATAAAGCCAGTTACGGAGAATTATGAGACATTTTTGTGTGGTAATTAGAACACATAACAACGAGGCCATGCTATGTTTCGAACATTAAAAAACGTTATTTACCTGTTTGTATTCAGACTCCCGTCCAACCTGTACTTGTAAAATATACGCAATGGGATCTCCTCTCATTGGCAATACTGTCTCCCATGCAATTTCACATGTGTTTCCTTCTAATTGTGTTACACGCGGTGCTGAAATAAAAGGAAGCATAATAAATGAAAAACAAAACAAAAATAATATAAACAGGAGGTCAAAGTCTTTACAACACAATTGTTGTTACGTGCTACACCATATAAAAATATGTTAAAAAAATATATATATACTGTATATATATGTTGTCCCTGATAAAAGTTTTTATAAACTGAAACGGTGGACTAAGAGGACTAGAGCTGTTTGTCTTATGTTTTGTCATTTCGAAACTGCCGTTTCTTTTCACATCTACTATAATATGCCATGTATGTGCAAATAAACTATGGCAGATGACAAAAATATCTGTTGGACCAGGAACTGAATTAGGTTACTAAATGGAAATGGAAATCAGGTGGAAAAAGTAATGAAGAGTGCATAGATCATTTAGCATTTAGAGTCATTTTCAGTGGCCAGGCGCCAGCAAGGGTGAATCTACTATGAGATGAGCTCGCTGATGTGCCTAATGTGCTAGATAACCGTAGTATATTACACAAAATAACCAGATTTTATTTATTTATTTACAGTAATATTGTCAAACCATGTAGTGTATGTACCCAAATTTACTATAGGAGTCCAGTCATTGACCCTGATTCAGAGGTAAGCACAAATCTGCATGTACAGTGTGTTCAGATATGAATCTCCTGTAACTGCATGCTCTTCACTTCTTAGAATGCACAGTACATAATTACACAGAGAAACAACCTGGAATATATTNACTTCCATCCCCATAAAGTAAATTGAGTTTGCATTCTGTTTATCTCCAATAAAGAAACAAAGTGTGGAACTCTATCAGAATTAAAATTGACAGATAGTCAGATAGATAGANAGACAGTGCAGATTTACTCCAGCTCATCCCTACCGTATTTCCACGCCGTCCCCATGCAAAATTGGTTTGGAAATTTGAATTGTATGTAAGAGTTGAAATCAGCTCTTACTAAACAATTGCCTGACCTGCCACGGTGCTGGATTTAGTACCTGGATGAATCCTCTGAATCTAGTATTATGTGCTGGTACCATGGCACTGATGCATGCGCCACATTACCAAAAGGAGCATTTTCTGATCCCACTGAATAAAAAAATGCCCCTTAGAGTAAATCTGGATCAGACCCACTCATTATTGGCACTAAAAGCCATGTAGACGTAAGATCTGCAAATNTTAATATGGCTCTGGAAAGGTGCAAATAAAATGTGTGATCTGCTGATCCACTCACCTTTAATTGCTGGTGGAATTAATTTGCTTGTACTGAATGTGTACACTTCAGAAAATGGTCCTTTACCAGCATCATTCACAGCCTGGATTCTGAAGCTGTAGAAAGTGAACTCTGTCAATCTGGTTACTTTATAGGTGTGACATGGACCTTTGTATATGGGAAGAAACCTACAAGTACAAGGTAACATATCTGTTAATATTCCAGAGATTGCTGTGCATACATGTTAATATATCCAAATACAAGAAAATTGAAATATCTTTGCTTACAATCTATCATGAGTTACTTCAGATTAGGATAGTCTACATCAGTGGTCAAACTGAAAATTGGAAACTGGTGAGATAAAAACACAGTCTAACAGAATGAATGGAAATGTATCATTTTAATTAATACCCCATCCAGTTTACCATTACAGTGAAATGTCCAGGTTTTTGGTGATCTGAACAGCTCTCTTTGNGTTTTTCCAGGGTTGGATCCAGGTCTTGGTCAGTCTACAGTGTTGACCCGTGAATTTCACCAAAATGTATGTGTGTAAAACTAA
>JABWIB010001447.1:27529-42789 GCA_016617825.1 Platyplectrum ornatum | reverse complement strand
CAAGCTGTACATATTTAGTTGCTCTAGTCTTTCTGTATAGTTTTTGTTGGTCATACCATGTACCATTTTGGTGGCTCTTCTTTGCACTCTCTCTAATGTATTAATGTCCTTCTGGAGATATGGCCTCCAGAACTGAACACAGTATTCTAGGTGAGGCCGCACCAGTGCCCTATAGAGAGGCATTACTACTTCCCTCTTTCTGCTACTAATTCCTCTCCCTATGCAACCAAGCATCTGACTTGAAAGTCAGATTACAAAGTAGGTGTATATGATAAGATGTGGGTGTGTATTGTAAGATGTGGGTGTGTATGATAAAAAAGAAAAAAAGCTTTATTTCAGACCACATGGGTTGTCCAAGTGCAATACACACCAATTCTTATCCCCTACAGTTTAATGGAGTATTAAATCTGCACAATATGTATTGAGAGATTTAACCTAAAANCAAGCATATTAAAATAAAATGCACAAGAAGATTACTTTCTTACTCAAAAGTATCCACTCTGGCACATTAATAATAGAAAGGTCTTGTATAGCGCTTCAAGGTGAATTTGCTGTAGCCAAACATGGCACTTTTACTATTATGTAGTTCATAAAAAAAATGCTGAAATCGTTGATAGAAAGAGTTAATTATTATATTGGTTCCAAAGGACAGCTTTTAGTTGCAGATACAGATGACAGGTATGTTGTCAACTACTTAAGCTTTACCGGCTCATTTGAGCTGTGCATTTGCAGCTAATGATGAACTCGTGATAAAGACCACTGAGCTCTTATTAGAACACATTTCTATCTAGCCTCTTTTAACTCAGATTATCAGTCTGGACAAGAACTATCTGAAGTAGTGATATTCACCCATCAATAAAACGAACATGTGCTCTTAAGTCAATGGCATTTCAATTTATGGACACAAGTGCTTGAAATGCACAACAAATATGTTTGTGCGTGAAAAGTGTCTTCTTAGGTAACGTTCATTTATTGACAACACTGATAATACAGACTTCAGTACGTCAGGGGTCTTATGTGAGCCACTTGTATAAATCACCTGACATCTGTGCTTGCCTCCTTATGAAAGCAAATCTGTTTGGGGTTTTAAAGTTAGGGTTCTGAACACCTAAGTGTGCATTAAGATTGCACAGGGGTCTGGATTCACTCCAATGTGTTAATACTCTCACTGATCTGGATCAAAAGTACAACAAGCTATATAGACACATAACTAGTATGTTTTTGGTTTGTAAACAAAAGGCAGATCCAGAGTTCAGTATAGATCTGGGCAAAACTATACACTGAGCTGCCAGGAGAGGAAAGCATAGACTACTGCATGCACTAGACCTGAAATTCTTATGCTTCCCTTACATTGAGGCAAGGGTTTGCTCAGTTCTACTGTAAGAGAATTCCAATAAGAGAATTCCAATAGGACATACTGTGGGAATATAGGGGGAAAGGAGCAGATATCATACACTCCCCACGCCATTGCCCAACTCATCATAGTTGACAGACATAAAAGAAAAAAATATATAAAGAAATAATAAAAAAGACAATATTCTAAAGTTACCTTTTATTTCTGTCTTCTATTTGAAGAATAAAGAACATATAATCGGATGCTCGATACTTGGCACTGCTTTCCCCCCATTTTAATTTGAGGCTTTGGGGTCCAGCGGCTGCACACTCAAGTCGGGGAGGCAAAGGTGGGAGAGGGTTTGTCGTTACACTGATTGTATGACTAAAGGGCCCGGCCCCAATCTCATTCACTGCCTGGATCCGGATTCTGTAGGAGACAAAGCACAGAAACAATAAGAAATCACAGCATCATCATCATAATCACCTCAGTAATGGATGTTCAAATGGTAAAGTGCACTGTAATAAAATCCTATTGATAAACAAATAAAACTATATTGTTGTTGCCTCACGCCCAGGACTGGATTACCCACAAGGCAATATAGGCACCTACTTAGGGCCCGGGAGCTTCAGGGGGCCCGTGGTTGCCTAAAATCAGTGCCTCGTTTAAATTACATTTTTTTTATATGTTCTTTTAATGGTTTAGAGAGGCTCTGCAATGGGCCCAAACCAGTAACACATTATTATTACAGGCTGTGGGCTCTGTAGTGGTGCCTCCCAGCTATGCATTGCCTGTTATAATGTCATGACATCACATTATTGTGTCACCATCACTCCACAGCTGTCTTTATGGAAAGCTGTGTTGGAACGTACACACACATACATATGCCTAGGGCCCCATAAAGCTTTTATCCGGCTCTGATCATGCCACATCATACATGACTAGAGCTAGGTGTAAAATTCATGCAAATACCAGAGCCGGATAAAGAATTCTGAGGGCACATGAGAAACTAACTAGTGGGCCCTCTGGAATCCTTTTCTGGTGACCCAGGGACAACCAGCTACTAAGGNCCACTCAGACAAGTTTTCCAATACCCACTGACTCCACGGCTGTGTTTAAATATTAATATATTAGGTCCCTATTACTCTACAGCCCATCACCTCATTTTCTCCAGTTGTCCCACATCCTCATCACACACATCATTTATTTTTCCAGCTCCTCAAAAGTGGAGAAACAGCACACACAGGTTTATTATCAGGGCCTGGGAGGGGTGTTATAATCATCTTAAATTAATTTCCTATACATGTGAGTGGGATTGCATTGGATAACACCTTAAGAGGTAGAATGAGGGGATGGACACCCCCTTGCATCCACAGTGGTACTTCTGCAAAGTCCTTAGTAATATCTAAATAGGGTAAATCAGAGTAAACTGTTTTTACAACACTAGGGCAGAGAGAACATAAACAAATCGGACATCATTTATTAGTGTATACATTGAACATAAGCAGCTGGGAACGAAATCTGTTTATGCACAAAATCACCCCAAACATAGGTCCCTTTAGCATCTGCTGTGTTTACTTCTTAATACTGAAACATGGAAATAAAGATGATATGGAGCTTATCAGGTGAAAACCAGATGGTTTAGTATGTCTGCTCAAGAGAAGATATAAACTTACATTTTCAATGGGTGCAATCAAAGGTTAGAAAAATTATTTATCATCCAACTGTGTACTCTGGGAAGAAAACCATAAATCATACATAGCCTTCTTGTCCCAGACTTCCCAAGTCATTTTAACCGCAATTGCACAACTGCAGTAGCTATGGCAGCAGTGTGAGAGGTGCACGAACACAAGTTAGCTATGCTTACACGTAAGTTTAGTGGCAAACGGGCTAGGCTCAGACTCTTCATATATGTGACCGTACATACATATATTAAGGTACAGCATTTAATACACGTGTGTCAAACTCTACAGCCCATCTAACAGTCTTCAGAAATTCATAACCAAAAGAAGAAGACCATAACTGTCCAAGACACTGCTATTGTGAACGTTGCTTATGTTTTGCTTTAACTAGATTTATGAAAGGATTTTATAAGTTTAATGCTGCTTTTCACTTCTCTTATTTATGGGACATTATTATTTTCCCATTGCTTGTTCTAAACATACACTGTTATAGACTGGCCACTTCATGGAACTTATGACCTCTCGAAAAATGTTTTAAATACATGAAAAATACTATTCTTGACCTGAAAATATAAACATGGAGAATTCTATTTGCAGTCTCAACAGTGCTCCTAGACCAGAAAAATGTCTTACAAGTGAATAAATCATCAAAAGGATGACATGAGAATGAATGCATATCGTCATTCCCAGATAATGAACTCATAGCCTGTAAGAGGTGCTTAGTAAAGCATGCATGATACCTCAATTATATCATATATGACAGGGCCATAGTGCTTTTAAAATACATTCTAAGCATATAGATCTGTAGCAATAGACTAAAGCATGCTGTGGATTAAACACCATCATATCTGGTGTGACTATATGTTACTATCAATTAATTATTGATTAAATTAATGAATATACAAAACTTGCTTTATATTTATTAAATCTTCAAATAGCTCCATGTTATTGTCTTCCAGATTTCTCTGGACTAAAAACCAGTTCAGACACAAACATTGTGAATTCCTGTAGATTTGCCATTCACCTTCCAGAGCTTTTCCTTATTCAACAGTAATTTATCAATCCCATCCGGTGGTGGCCAAATTATTTNGGTATTGGTACCACGCACTTCTCCTACTGGGACCGATAAATCTAGTCTACTGGCTAGCTGCAAGATGTCAAAAATAAATGCAGGTCGAAGAGTAGTGTGACTGTATGACTTCATTACTGGCTAGTACAGCAGTAAATATACTAATGAGAGTTCCAGGTACCAGGAGCAATAAAGGGCAGCCATGCTGGACACGGAGAGATATTTATGACAGGTCAGCAGCACATCAAAGACACTGACAGGCTGCATGACAAGCCCTGGAATGACAAGTGTACATGCTAATTAACAAGCACTACAATATATCCTTAGTATGACTCTGATAACTGTTTGAAAGGCAAAACATAAAATAATGGAACCCAGGCATTTAAAGGATGTTTAATAACTGCTTTGAAAATCCAACTTGCCCACACACTAAAGTGATAATTGGTTTGATGACCTGATTTGGATGGATTATCAGACCAATAGCATCTACATCAGTATTCATTGGTGATATTCCACACATGCATTAATGTTCCTTTAGAATTCAGGTCATCACTCAACTTTAAAGCCCATTTGGTCAAGTCAACTTTACAAGCTGTGGAACGGATCAGCAGTAATAAAAAAAAGTTATAACTCTATAGCTGTATAAGTTGTGTTGTGTTGAGGATGGAAATGATTTTCTTTATAATTGTTGAATGTGAGTAGGCAACTGAATAACAACATCATGTATATGACATCTTCGATCAACCAGATTCTGAAAGCAGAGACGGCTGAACATCCATACTTTCTCAAAACCCTCCAGGGATGTCTGGAATTCAAGAGTCTCCTGAACAAGGGAGCACGTTCTATGTGGCTATTTGTGTAGAGTAGCCATACAGGTTTTGCCCACCTTCCCTTACTGGTGTCCCTGGCTATTTCTCTGCTGATTCTCTTTTTCCCTGAATATGTAACTATTGATATTGTAAAACATAAAAAAGAGCTATAGTAACAGCAAGTATCAGCTTTAAAAACAGATTGGGCGAAATTTAATATTTATTAGGACACCATCTAAAACCATAAAGAAAACATATTCACTTTACAGGGTTGCATTGACAGCACATACATTTTGATTAATACATGATAGGGCAAGTATGGATTTACTCTGACCATTCAGTTCTTGAGATTAATGGTAATTAGGGATTAATAAATACAGCTTCTCTGTTTTAATAAACTAAGCGCACTGCTCATTTTGTCTTGTAAGACTGGCTCTATTGTATTTTAGTCAGAAATGCAATAATGATTTAAGACGTAAAGAAGTATATTTTGATTACACTATTCTTCTTTTAGATTCCGTCTCGTGAATGTGGGTGAATTTATTTCTACAACATCCACAGAAAAACATCCACTTGTTCGATCTATCAAGAAGATAAAATGTTCATGGAATGTTTCCCCAGGAACAGCTTATCAAGTACAGAGACCTGATGGATATTCTAGCGCACCTTATTGCTTAATGCAGGCAATCTAATTTCCATTGCAGGAAAAACACATATCAGTTAGCATTGCAGTAGACATTTACTTTATCACCCTGATGGTTATCTCCCTGTGTTGTCTTGTCATGATTGCAGCTACTGTAACATCATGGACGGACATGTTTTTTTTGTCCTGGAGACAGACTCCAAGGCTAAAACTGTGTAATGTAATCTGATCACTTAGTAAAATTAAAGTAGACAGTAAATGAAGGTAGAATATATAAATTGGTGATAAAAGAGTTTGAGGATTGATGGTTTCTTTGGTATTATTCTGATCTGTTCAAGCTGGACAAACAGAAACTATGTAGCTAATGAGGGATTTAATGTATATGAAAAGCAGCTGATTTTATGCGAGTGCTTTAATGGATTCTCAATATTTCCAGTGACTTTCATGAACGCTATGCTAGGTTCAATTGGCAGCATGTAGTTAGACATATAAGACAACTATATTTGCTGGTTAATGCAAATAAAGGCAATACAGATACACAATCAGAATCTCTCTAAAACATCAGAAATTCACAGACCTCTCCAGCCTTGTGTCAATAGCTCATAGGTAAGATATCGAGAACATTTTAAGTCGCTTCCAGCAGACAAGAATGAAGCAAATGGGGATATATATCCAAAAAGGTAAACATCCAGTACAAGGTGATACATAATAAAACAAATACATATTCCCCAAACTGGAAATACAGGTACAATAACAAGATGGCAGGTAGATCACAAAACAACCTCAAAAATTTTTAATCCAAGCCACACAATCTTAAAAAAAACATAATTTGAGGTAATATGGAAACCCTCTCATCCCAAAATAGATAGTAGAGGAGTCTTGTACCTAAGAAATCAAGTGCCAAAACTGCATTGGATAATGAGGAGGAAAGAAAGAGGGAAAAAATTAAACTACAGAAACTGTGGTGAGAAGAGAAGAGAAGATGAAGAGGGAAGAAGACACTAATAAAGAAAGGTATGTCGATTAAATATATACCGCTGCAGTGTCTAGGAGGAGCCAGCCACTGAACCTGAAAGCAACTATCAGCAAAAGCAAGGTTAAACAAAATTANTCCAAAAAAAGACTTATTGGTGTCACAAGTCTGAAATTCTAACCACAACGTTGAGGTGACCTGAAACTTGNCATAGGCGGATGGGTCTAAAGCAGGGCTAGAAGTGGGGGTGTATACGGGGGTATGGCATACCGGCACTTCTTGTTGTAATTGAAATACTACAAATCTCCATTGACTTCTGTTATATTCNGTGTTTNCATACCCCCACTNCTAAATGTCCATACCAGCACTTCTAAATTTCCACTTCGACCACTGGTCTAAAGTCTAAATGTCATCCACAGTCTGAAAAAAAATCATTTTAGTTGGTCAGTCAGAAATCTTAGGAGGATGCAGAGAATGCCACCTAATCGAAATTACTGCCTTGGCTGCCTGATAAAGGTAATATAAGAGCGATCCTTTATAGGCTGAAGTGGAGGAAGGTGTCCAATTCAGCAGCCAGAAAAGGGGACAATTAGGAACCTTTTCCCACAGAATCTGTGCTGAGAGCGCTATGACTGAAGACCAGAGAATATGATCACAGTAGGTGATATATGGAACCAACAGAGCCCTGACACTGCCAGCATTGATTAAAGACCCCTTGGTAATATATATGCAAAGGTTCTGGAGTCCTGTACCATCTAGAGATAACTTTGCAGGATTCCTACAGAAGAATAGTAACGGGGTCAGCTAAGACTACCAAAAGGCCATCCGCAAAAAGGGCCAGTCTATATTCAGCCGTGCCCACCTTTACTCCAGTAATGTCAGGATTCTCCCTAATTGCCCTTGCAAGGGCCTCCATACAGAGCATAAAAGTAAAGGGGACAATGGGCACCCCTGAGCTGGCTTTTGCGCAGCTCTGAAACTTGCGTACCTGGCGGCCGCCAGGAACGCTGAATCAGGTCCATAATGTGTCTGTCCCAGCATTTGTCTTAATTAGCCCAGCATTTGTCTTAATTAGGTCAGAAAGTTTGGAGATACATGCTTTAGTATGTGCTGTCAGTGCTTTTTCACATAAAAATGGTTTTGGTATTTGGCTGCGCCTAAGAGCTGTCAAGCACACACGTAGCTAGCAATAGAGTTAGATCCTCTGTAGTCACTGTAAATTCAGCTGATACAGGGAATAAGTAATAATTCAAATAGCTCTGGCACAATCAGAGTGGGGAATAGTATGCATTAGTATAAATGAGTTAGTATAAATAGTATACTAGTATATACTATTACTATAAATAGTATAAATGGTTCAGTGTATTGGTAACAATAGTGATATATGTATATAGAATGGGCAAAATACCTGGAAAATATAAACCAGGAAGGTTCTCATTTCAAATAGCATAGCACTTTACCTAATTACAGAATAGTTTCTATAATTGAATAATTACAAATAGTCACTCATGGACAACGTTGCAAAGTTGAACAAAGTTTGACTCCATGGCAAATTTAATTCCTGGCTTTTATACATATCTGAGAGTACATGGGTGGCTGAGAACTGCTGGAAAAACAACGTTTTGTCTTCTATTAATCAATGATGAATATTTCAGATGTTATAGCGCACTTCTAAATAATAAATGCTGCTTGTGAAGTTAATCATGTTCTAGAGAGTATTATTTGTTAGGTCTGTGACAGGAAATCATAGGGTGCTTGACTTTCAATATAATTATTTGGGTAAATGAGAAAAAAGTTACTATACTGGAAAAAATTAATTATATATAATATTTAGAAATATATATGGGAAAGAATGACTATGAAATAAAAAAATCGGCAAGGTCTGGTATGTTACACAATATTTAATGTTACAGCCTTGTAAATAATTTTTGTTTTAGTGTATACAAGTGCATGTAAAGACCATCATGCTAGACCATATGGACTTTTGTCTATTCATTGACTATAGATGGATATTATAGAACCAGCATGTACAGATGTAGCGTGTTTACAAAGATATGCTTTGTGGTAGTTAAAAATCCCATTATATAGCTATAACATTTACATATAATGCAGGAATTGAATTCCATTATCTAATTCTAAACCATTTACTAACTTTTTTGGGGGGTTTTCTTTTAAACCATACCAACAGGGGATGAGTTCCCTTTGTGGACAACAGCTGCACATTAGCAACATACTATAAGCCAGACAAATGGCTGCAGTTTTTGTAAGGGAATGATCCCAATGTATGACTTATACTTGCAGCTATAAATTTTCTCTACATATCAGATGTCAACTTGAAGTGGGAAGAGAAATGACAAATCAATATGACCAAGTGTAAAAATCTTTTTCTCTGCAGACATCTTTCATTAAATGTGCGTTTGGAGTATCATAAATAATGGCTGTAGTCAGTCTTATCTATTTCTGATATGTTCAATATTTTCAAGTGCTTATCTTTCATAAAGCAGAAATGAAATGCCACATACTGGTAGGTTGTTTCTGGCTGCAGATCCTCAATGACGAAACTTGTCATGTTCCCTACTGAGATGCTATTGTCCCCCAAGTGTATATGGTAAGCAATGATTTCAGATCCATTGCAGCAGGGTTCCTCCCAGTTTAGTAAAAGGCACACCGAGGATTGTATTGTGCATGATTCTACAGGGGCACCATCAGTCACATAAAGGTTAGGTACTGCATCAGGGATAGACGCTTGTGTCCGGCAAGTTACTAGATCACTGAAAGGTCCAACACCAGATTGATTCACAGCCTGTGAAGAAAAGATAATAGCTACATCATAGAGAAAAAATGAAATCTTACAAATATCGCATTGTATGTATTGAATGAACTTGATTTAATAACATGAAACTAACAAATAAAATAATTGGGTTTATAGTACACCCACCCATGGAACCCACTAACTTACTATGCGTAATTTCATTTTTACCTGTATGCATTACAATGGGTTGGTGCTAGACACCTTAATTCATTTGTCTCATAGAAATTCTATAGAGCACTTATATAATACAGTGACACACATATATATTTACCAGGCATCGCTGATTGCTAGTGTGTGATCCTATCCCGTAGTGCTAGTGATCTTATCCCATAAATTCACATATCTAATGACCCAATCATGTTATGGCATCACTAGAGATAATTGTGTGGTTTTTATCATTTTGTCTTTTAGTGCAGACCCTCCAACATAACCCATTCCACCAGGTACATAATACTCCGCTCCTGGGCTTTCAGCTGTCACTCACCTGGTTATAACGAACTAACTGATGTCTGAATAATTTAACAATGGTGGTTACCATAGTAACTGATTGCTGGAAGTTCCAGAACAGAGTATTTTGTACCTGGTGGAATGGATCATGTTGGAGGGTCTGTTAGTGCCGCAATGCCAGACAGCTTCTGTAAGCTTTAATCATGCATAAAGGGGTATTTTTTCATGTTGTGTTTATCAGACACATTCTTCTTATTAAAGACTGACAAATGTTCTATTGGGCAGTTATTTCCATCCTACTTTTACATAGCAATGTAATGCATTGTGTATAGCATATGAATAATCATCCTCCCTGTGAACGTGGCCATGACATGGCATTTTCAAGGAGTATGTATATGCCTTAGAAGGTATCTCTGTATGTAGAACTATAACAAACACTCAATCTGGGCCATTTTTGGCTTGTCGGTATAAAACATAAGCAAGGCTGACCCCAATCAGTTGAGGCCAGGTCTATGTCTCAATAAGCTTTTTAGAACTTTCATCTTTCACTATTTATGTGTTAAAGTAAATATGTCTGCCATTTGCGTTGCATCCCTAAAAATCTGACAGATTTTGTCTGAACAGTTTTAAACATCAATTTAATAATGTTATACACCATCATTACTTGACTTCACTTCTGACCTATCTAATGGATTAGGGTTGGAATTTAAATCAATTCTGTGTTGCTCTCCTCAGGAGTAAATAAGAGGTCCACCAGCCCATAGCCCCTCTGGAAACTACTAGATGAGTGCTTTGATTTCAGGACACATCAGATACACGGTGTACCTGCACTGCCTTTGGAAGTTGAGCTCCTGACACTTTTCACTTTATGTACTATCCCCATGCAGAACAAGTGCAGATTTCTGCTACATTATCATTTACAACTAGATCCTTAAATATGATTCTAAAGTGTTAGGATCACTAACTAATAAAATAAATGGGTTTGTAGTACACCCACCCCTGAAACCCACTAACCTACTATGTGTTATTTCATTTTTTCCTGTATTCATTACAATGGGTTAGATCCTTAAATAGGATTCTAATGTTTTAGGATCACTGAGAAACCAATATATGGTTCAGCATCAGTATAGTTTTGTAATGCAATTAAGGTTTTCTGATTCCTGCAAATGTAAAATGGCAGTAACCTGGATGTGTACAGAGCAAGCATTTCCTTAATACCAAGCCTGGGCACTTGCAATAACAAACTGACCCCTGTCATTCATGTCTGGATAGGTTGCAATGTGCTCCGATGAGTTGCATAGATGCATGCATATGCGCAGAACACAAAACCACATGCACTTAAGGTGCTCTTCACAGGATGTCCACCTCCTACCTACTTATGTGCCTCAATTCAATACAACACTAACACAAATAAACAAAAGCTTTTCTCGCATCTTCAATACTGTGAAACAGTGGGTTCTTACAGTAAAAAATGTCATGATTTGCATCACCATAATATCACTGGAACTGTTCCCGTTTATGAATCAGGCTATTTTTGAGTACCATTACAAAGCAACACTGTGGGGTGTGAAGAAACATGTTCTTAATGGCTAATTATGGCAGTGCACCCAAAATGTGTTATTTGGTTGTTACATTATTTTATCTGTATACTTTATCAGAATAATTCAACCACTGGTTATGTGGACTTTCACTGGCACAACTAACAATAACATAGCAAACCTCAGATATATTAAGTATATTAAGCTCAGCTGAAAGTGGAAGTCATGAAAACTTAATAACAATTTCTGATATACAAATGCTTAATAAACTAGAACAAAAAAATCTGAATAAAATTGTCAGCGGTGATGGAGGAAAATAGAAGACTAATTAAGAAAGGCCATAGATTTGTAAAATGATTTGAAACTCTCTCACTATAAAAATCAAAGCAAAAAACAAAAATGCAAAAATAAAACAGGCAACTAGAATGGAAGTCTGGATAGTAGACTGTGTTTCTTTGTTATCACAATAATAGCATCGATCTAGCTGTGTTACTCAAAGAAGTCCAACCTACTATGTGTAAACAGAAACTTACACATAGACAGAAATCTACAATCCAGAAGCTATTGTCATTTAAACAGCGCGCAAGAGATGGCGCATAAAAGGTAATTTGCTGGGAAAGTATTCAGCACTGTATACTTGCCATGTGGGAATACTACACTAAAGCGGATACCTGGCTGGTTACCATGGACACATCATTTTATTAAGATCCTGTGTCTTTCATAAGAAAGATGGGAGTCATTTTGAATGGAATAATAGTTGTAATAAAGATTAGACATCTGAGCTGTATGTAAGGAGAAAACACTGGGTTTGCCATTTTATTTTTCTTATTTTTAAATATACTTTAAAAACAGGGGGAAAAACACAAAAATAGTTTTTCTGTATAAAAAAATCTGGGTGAACAAATTATTATTCCTGTCACATGAATGATGCTTAAAATGGATTGCACCATCAAGAGATGCCATAACTTACCTGAAGTCGGCAGCAGTATTGTGTTGCCGGTACCAAACCAGAAATCTCAAAACTAGTATCAGAGCCACTGTATACTAATTCTGGGGTATCCTCTTCTTTCGCCCACAGTAACCTGTATCCTGAGATGTCTGCGCCATTATTCTCAGGACTCTACAAAGTAAGAAGAAAGCCTGTTAAACTAATAAACTAAAGACATCAGCTGTAAAAGGGTTAATAAAAATGAAACACACAAAGGGTGCATCAATAAAACGAGCAACGACACAAGTGCCTGCTACACTGCAGGATTCCAATAAACATTAGTTCCTTCTGACACTATATAAACTGAACTCAGTAACTAAACAATACGTGGAGCAAGCAATTAGCCATTACTGTGCTGTATATGACAGCCAGCGTTCCTGTGATCCTTAGAAGCCTTTATATTCAGTCCATTGTTAATCACAGAAGAAATACCAACATTTCAGCACCATTAAAAACTAAAATATAGGTTATTATTTGAACCAACCATCAGATGGAGGTTTTTGTCACTTCTGCAGGTGACCAAGGTGATCTAAGGACATGAATGAAGTTTAGGTCTTTGTAACAGAGGTTACTGGTCTTGTTAGAATAGTCACAAATAGTTCTACAAGTATGTCTATTAGTGTATGCTGCAAATGCACACATCATATCATGTCACATCATGTGTTACAGACTGAACAAGACATTTGACCAACTATTTTGTATACCCAAATATATATTTGTTAATAATATTAATAATATTTTTTTTTCTTTATATACTACCACAAGTGAACCATGTATAAAAATACATTATAGAAAACCAGAATAAAAACAATAAATCTTATTGGAAAACACAGCAGGAAGACAGATATGCTAAAGTATTCACCCCCTTTGCATTTTTCATCTTTTGTTACCTTACAGTATGGAAATAAAATTAATTGTTTGAAGGTTTACATCATTTTATTCACAGAACATGTCTATTCAACCCCCTAAAGCTTTAGGAATCCAAACAACATCAAGCACATCACTTGCCTCCCTTCACTCTCAAAAACAACGCAAGCTCTGTCTGCAGGAAACTCACCTCTCTTCCTTTCCAACAATCTCAACCTCCTCGCTTTAACAGAAACATGGCTCACGGACACAGACACTGCCGCACTCTCACACGGTTGACACCATTTTACCCATACCCTCAGGCCTGGTGACATACGAGGAGGTGGGGTTGGACTCCTCCTTTCCACTAATTGGAAAATCTGACTTTCAGTCTCCTGATATGGGCGTATCTCATCTTAACCAAACCCTAACTGATGCTCTTGATCTAGTCGCTCCTGCTACCCCCTGTGCACCTCAACGACTCCAGGGTCAACCTTGGCACATTGGTGAAACGAGAAACCTTAAAAAAATTTGTATGCATAGGGATGGGAGGGGATAAGCATACGTATGATAATAGTATAGTGAAGGCTGACTTCATGCCTTGGTATTATCCACGTTTCCGCACTGTCCTTGCTTAAGATTGGGGTCTACAATCCTTATACACGGGGGTAGTGGTTATCAGTTATAAAAATGCAGGACTTGCGGTACTCTGGATCAAATTACTGTGGTTAATGATTTAATGTAGAGTTATTAGGGGGCAGTTTACGGAAGTTAAGGAAGTCCACCTGTGCATAATCCTCCAACCTCCATCAGTGCTCAAGATCTTGCACTGTACTTTAAGGACAAGATTAGGCAGGAATTATCATCATCCTCCTACACTACTAACATGCAGCTCAGTCCATCTCCTACACACTCTNGTACTATGTCTTCACTCCAACCCACAAATCACAAGGAAGTATCTGCTCTTTTCTTCTCTTCTTTCTCTTCTACGTGTCCTCTTGGTCCTGTACCCTCACAAGTGAGTCGAACCCTATCATCTGTGCTAATCCCAAACCTCAAACCCCCTTAAAACTCATCTGTTTAGACAAGCTTACCATATTCCTCAACCTACTTAACATGTTCTACTCTGCTTAAGGCAATGTGAACGTAGTATTAATATTCTGCCTGATGTAGTGGTTTAAACAGCATAATACAATTAATAAAATCAAGAATATTCATTGTTTGGTTTAATATACTAACTAACGGATTTATTATGAGATGTCGGATTATATGGATACAATTTAATACAGTTTTAAACTAATAATTTGTTACATCACTGCAATGATAAGGAAATNGAATGTAGTTATTTCATAGATTCTCAGCCTAAACACCATATCAGGTGTTAGCAGGTTTGATGCAGACAGAAACGTTTGTTTAAGCAAAGAATAAACTATATTGTATATTAAATTCAACCACTTAAGCATACAACCTCAGGAAAGATAAACTGAAAAAAAAGAGGTGGTCGCAACTAACCCAGGTTGCTATTAAACGCTGAGCATGCTGGTGCTTGCAGTTCATTCAGACCCACCACATGAATGATGAATCTAACTATCACAATCTGTATTTNTAAACAGAGATTTCTCACGCTGATACAGCTTATAAATAAAGGTTGCGGCTGTTAGATGAGTCATTCTGCGGTGGGTGGGCAGTCTTGCACACATGATTTTATTTTTTTAAGGTGAGGATCCAGCTTTTTACTGTACTCATTTTTATATTCTGCCTACCCGCTATGTTTTGTGGGGACAGTACAGGGAGCAGCAGGTACAGGTGTGTAGTACTACAAGTGCCAGCATGCTTGAGTGGCAGTCTGGGCTTGCTGTAACTTGTAGTGCTATAGCANAACACATTTTTATTAAAGGTTTTTTTTCTAACATTCTGCAACATTTATGATAAAATCCATCAGCTTTTACATAAAAAAATTTGCCAAAATNTAGAAGTGTATAGAACATATGAAAAGAATGCTTTGGATTTCCAAACTTTAACTAAAGTGCTTAAATGTAAATTCCAGCAATTAGTTTGCAGGAAATTTTGTAATATATATTACTTACATTGCTTTTGATATTTATTGCCCAATATTTTTT
>JABWIB010001447.1:8681-20299 GCA_016617825.1 Platyplectrum ornatum | reverse complement strand
GGCAGCAGCGGGGTAGTGTGCCCGATGAGCAGAGGCACCAGGGCAGCCCCACAGGGCGCAGCAGCGCTGGGGCAGTATCAGGGGCAAGGACAGGAGATACCACCACACAGGGATGGAGTGGTGCAGCTCTGGAGCAGCAGGAGGGGCACAGTGGCAGAGGAGGAGAGGGGCACTCCACAGGGCCGTTAAGAGCACAGGGAGGGGGGGGAGGAGAGCAGGAGACAGGCACCTTGAAGCTGTGTAGCGGTGAGAGCCTGCAGCTGCACACAGTCCCAGCAGGAGAGCGTCCAGCACAGGAGGGGGGAGATCCAAAATGGCCGACGCCACGAGGCAGCCAGAGATCCCAGCACGACCGCAGCAGGCAGGAAGCACCGAGGGGGACCGCTGCAGTGACTGCTATCCGGGTCTCCCAGCCACCATCAATCGCCACCGGGGGGAGCAGGTTCCAGGAGGGGGCCCAGGCAGACCACCACGAGGGAGAGAGCAGGGCCGCGCACCGCCAGGAAGCCGGGACCTAGGACCAGCCAGCACACCGGAGACGGACCGGAGAGGGCACCCCAGGAGAAGCCAAACAGCAGCCCAGGCCTGGAGGACGTCACACCCGGCGAGGAAAGGTGAGTGAAGACCGCAGGATATTAGATACAGGATCGGTAGGCACGGAGCTCAACGTTCCTGCTGCCTACTCCATTGCCGTCCAGGCCACGCCCCCCATTGCCCAATATTTTTTAAACAGTTTAAAAATAAGTGTAAGGACGTATTATTAGATATATAAGGAGGTAACCCATAGAGTAGAGTTCCCTGAGCTGCAATTTTGTATGTTTTATATTCCTTTCTTCACTTTTTTATTTTTTCCACTGATTAATAATATATATATATTGTAGTTTTCTTTATGTTCTTTTTTTATCCCAAGTTATTTTCATTGATTGACTGATTAATAAGAATGACCCGGATCAAGACTATGAAAAAGCCTTGATTTCCGCATTTAAAAGCGAATGCAAGATATAGTATGCATACACACTGTAACTATGATCGTCATGGGTCCAGAACTCTGTAAAAGCTTCTTCTTATGGGTGGTGGGACTGAACTGGGTCATGTATGTACTATTAGTATGCATGGGNATGGGAGGGGCGATAAGCATACGTATGATAATAGTATAGTGAAGGCTGACTTCAGGCCTTACNTATTATCCATGTTTTCACACTGTCCTTGCTTAAGATTGGGGTCTGCATACAGATTTCCTTATACACAGGGGGAGTGGTNATCAGTTATAAAAATGTCGGACTTTCGGTACTCTGGATCAGATTCTACAAACTTACTGTGGTTAATGATTTACTGTAGAGTTGTTAGGGGGCAGTCTACAGTCTATAGTCATTAACAGGCATTTCCCATATAAAATAGTAAATATAGAAGCACTTGTTTATTTCGGATAATCTTTTTAGTACAAGACTTATAAATCACAGAAAAAATCCTATATAAAATAGAGCTGATATATTCCCACAGGTATCAAATATCAAGGAATGTAGTCAGAATATTACTTCTGGTGGCCAGCCAAGGAAGAAATATATCGATTATACCATAGGATTTTTTTTACAAGTATGTAGATGTTTAGACAGATAAAAAGTCAAAGAAATAGTTTTGAAATCACGCGTTTCGCCATGTTGGCTTTGACGAACAATTTTTATCTGTCTAAACATCTACCTACTTCTAACGGAATTCAACTAGACAGATACAGTCAGGAGTAATATTCTGACTACGTTCCTTGATATTTGATGCCTGTGGGAATATATCAGCTCTATTTTATATTTTTTTACTGGATTTTTACTGTGAATTACTTATATGAGATATTATTGATTTTATCATTCTTGTAATACAAGGTTATCTGAAATAAAGCACTTCTATATGTACTATTTTTTCTTTGTTTGGGCTAGTCACCCATAGATAGCTGCTGGTCTCTTTTGTATTGTGTCCTTTTTGGTCTACGTTTCAAAAATTAAAGACAAGCGCTCCACATATTTCTGTATATATTTCACAGATAATAGCAAAGCTTGGTAATCCACAAGGCCATTATAAATACGGAAGGATAACTTCTACTTGACTGCTCAGCCCTAGTGATGAAGGAAAAGTTCTTGCCCCTTGTGTGCTACTCATTATGCACAAAAGTTAGTAAGATATCTGCACTTTAATTTCTTTGTAATTGAGTAATAACAAAAAGCCTGTTATTACATATACATTACCAATTGCTAAAAAAGACAATTTTATTAGAAAATACAAGTGATAATAAGGTTCTCTTAAATATTTTAAATGATGCCTCTTATCCTCTCCACAGTACTCAGTGGTGGCCATACATAGAAGACACCACCAGTCAGTTCTTTTAAAAGAGACAAGAGAAATGGACTATAGGCACTTACAATCGCCTCCATTTAATTGACACCATCATAAATGACTTCAAACATGATTTTATTTTTAAATAATTATTTTTATATAGTCTGAATCTGAATGGGTCTGATTGAGGGATAGGAGTAACCAGAATGCTGCATTGGAATACCCATACAAATGTAACGTGTCTTGAAATTCATCTTAGCAGAGTGTATTGTAAAGCAGTATTGAAATATGTGTGGTGCATATGACGTCACAGCCTCTCACAATCTTACTATGAAAGCAGACAGTCACCTTACCTCCCAGCTTATGTGTACACACACGTCAGATAGGAATGTCAGAAGTGGAGGCCTGCACTGTGCGGGTGGTCCTGCAGCAGTAGTGATTTCTGTAGCATCAGAGTAAGGCCCATACTGCAATACAGGATCTCTGTGTAAGTCATAAGCTTTGATTTAATACATAGAGAATTACAATTCATGGCTCATACCTACAAAATAACACTAATTACTAAGCAGAATCTTGGGGGCCAATTCAATTCTTCTTCACGCCCCATACGCAAATTGCGTCAGTGGAAAAACTTGCTTCTTTTTTTCTCAAAGCTCATAGAGCCGTATATAAAATAGATCAAGTTTCGGCTACCAGCAAAACAGCTGGTTGTCCGACAACAATTGAATCGGCCCCTTTAAAACAAAGCAGCATTTCTATATTTCCTTTGTAAATTTCTGTTTAAAATACAACATAAATACTGTGTTGTGTTGTGTATTAAGTGATACAGCCCTGGAAAGAAAGGTTTTTAGGTAACAAAAACAAGACAACACAAAAATATGTAAAAGTCTGTGCAGTTACAACTCTGCAATAGCTGAAGCCGCAGACATTGCCTGGTCTCTTTTAAATGACAATATGCCGCAGAGGATGAGGCACTGTCAGTGTCTGCATTAACTGAGATTAGCGGACTTGATATCAGCATTATACTTCAGGAACAGTAATGTTTAACTTACTGCTAAAGACTCTAAAAGAGCTTATAAAGTGAGGATGCAGCCCTCCACCACTGCACCACTGCCTTTTCTGTTACTTGTAATGACCCACAGTTTGCTGTCATTATACCAGTTTATCAATGCAGTAGTCTTTAATGTTTACATCTGATTTTTCTTTTATGTTGTAGTGATGAGTAAATATATGAATTAACATTTAAATACAACATGGAAAGGTATAATCGTACAACAAATTACTTTATGCACTTAATACAGGCAGGGAACACTTGATGGGTATAGTTAAGTATTAAGATAACAGAATATGGATTTGTTAATTGTAGATAAACATCCATACTAAACTAAAAAGCATGTCTAATGATGGCATTGAAGGATTATACCAGAAACTGCGAGTGACACATGAATTTTCATGAAGCAATGAATAGAGCGACTCACTCCTCCGTCATTCAGAGCCCGTACTCTGAATTGATAAGTACTTCCAGGAAGAAGATCACTGACTGTACACTCCAAATCACAACCATGATAGACTTCAGTGGTATGTCCGTCAGGTACACCAAGCTCAACGCTGTACTCAGATACCTGGCACTCAGACTCAGTCACGGGGGCATCTGAGGAGACAATCAAAATGGATAATGGCGGCTAACAATAACCAAATAGCACAAGAATCAGAAGCCTTTGTAATAGCATATATCTAATGTCTATCACAAAATACTCTAGACCACCATTAGTAGAAAAATTAAACCATTCTATACCTGATACCTAGTAATATCACTTAAAAAGTGTCAATTATATTTCTAATGCAGTGTGCCTACTCATATAGATTGCTTTGGCTCCCTGACATGTGTGCAGGTAATATGTAAGTTCTGTAACCTTGATAACTAAATAAATAAAAGACACAAATAATAAATATCTTTAAAGGAATAAAAAACATCCAAAATGTATTTAATGAATGGTTAACTCACCCCATTGTAAGTGTACTTCTTTGTGCTTTGGTATGCCCACCACTCTTGGTGGTTGGCAAGGACCTGGTGCTACACATAATGTGTGAATGGGTTGACTTTCAGAACACTAAAAAAAATGAATAAATAAAAAATGATCACAAACACATTATATTATTTTCTTCTAACAAGAGGACTTTAAAGGTTCTGCATTCATGTTATCAAGCAATATTAACAGGTGCATAGAGATATATCAGTTTTCTCACAATGAAGTAACTGGTGAAGACAATTATCATCACTCATAGGACATATACAGTTACAAACAATGGCAAAGCTAATAAAAAATGACATTTGTATTGATGTTATGTTTACTTTAAATAAATGTAAAATATGATGCAACCACAACCCCAAATGTATATACTTGAATATTTTTACAATAATTCCCAAATGGTCTAGATACCAGGGGTCAAGCATTTGCAGTTTTACATTTAGACAGGAGTATGTGTAAGTGTGTCCACATCTGAGAATAAACATTGTCAATATTTCGTTGACCCTTCCCTACATGCTTTTGGCATACCACCCAACTGTTGCTTCAGCGGGACAGTCCCGATTTTAGATGACTGTCCCGCTGTCCCTCTCGCCTGCACTTTGTCCTGCAAATAGGGCAGAGCTGGCTGGGTTTATTGCCACATAAGGGGCTAAGCCTATTTGTCCCGGTCTCCCAATGCAAATGTAGTGAGGTATGCTTTAAGTACGACATATTATATGAACTGACAATCTAAATTTACATAATTTTAAAACTGAAACCGTGAGATTGAAATCTGGAGATTGAAAATAAGAGAGGAAAGTTACATCTGGAGAGAACCATGATGAATTTCAGGGCAGGTAAATGTGTTGCAAACTATCAGAGCTGAGAGATGATGTTTTCTAGTTCCAGTGTAAATGATAGTGTAAAAATGAAGCTGGTCAGTATGTGTGTGCAATAAGCGAAAGCTAAGTATTCTCCCTGCATGCAAAAAATAAAATGAATGTAACGTCCCCTGAAATTCACATCATTTTGCCCGGGTGTAACAATGAGAGATCTATAAGGTGTGACCATTTCATATCTGCCAGGGAAATTGCTGTGCTGTTAGTTTAGTTAATAGTTTTTTTACATGTTCTTAAAAGTTGTTAATTAACTTAGAAGCTCTGCGTACCTGACTGTGTCCCCCAGTACTGATGGAGCACACGCGGAGTTTGTATAAAGTGCCTGGTTTCAAGTCATTACAGGTATAATCTGTAGCAGATCCACTATATGCTACCTTCCATTGTGTTGCTGTAAAAATCATTATCATAATGTAAATATCTTTTTACTGTTTTTATTTATTTTAAGTAAAATATTAGGCTTTTACAATAGCATTTAATAAAGACTAAGAGATCGAAAAAGCAAAACAATAATGCAAACTGATAAATAATTGTGAAAGTGTTTTGACATATTGCAGCAAACAGACAACTCTGGAACATTGACTAAAACTATATTTTAAAATTTTAAACACTGGTCATTGTCACTATAAGAGAGGAAATACACCTTACACACAGTTTAATACTCAATATATTCATGCTATTATTTACGTAGATATACAATAAACAGAGAATACACAATGTTCACCACCATTATACATAAACAGAGAAAAGAGGAACGGGTTTCTTTTACTCAGGGTGCACTCTTGTACATCAGTAAAACCCCACAGATTCTTTTTTTTTTTTTTTTACTTTTAATAAAAAAGGGTTCAGTCACATGACATTAGGGAGTTACCAATTGGGAGATTACATTGACAACAAGAGCTATTGGCTGATAGGCTATTGGTAAACACATGACATTAACCAGTCAGACTATTGGTCTGAAGAATACTTACATACTAAGCCATACTAATGGTGGAAGTATGCAAGCATTCTAATTAGATGACTGATATGGCTATACATAGACTGGCCTAATACTAATCCAACACTTACATCTAAAGGGCCAGTAGGTTTACTAATATATCACTGACTGGCATTCCTTGATGATTGCTATAGCAGGAGATATATAAAAATGTGTAGCATTTGGGCTGGGCTGTATTTTAAATCACATCTTTAATTTCTTTTATTTAATGAAAAAAATATTTAACAGCTAAAATTACACTTTGGTTTTTAATATATTAATTATTAACAGTTAGTTTAAAAAAATAACTGTGGGGTTACACTGATATACTTTGTTTATGCTGTTACTAGTTTGGGGTGGCACCACACTCGGGTATAACGTATACTCAAGGGGAGTCCTTAAACCTGATACACAGAATCTGATTGTGGAATAACATAATAGAGTACGGCTCTAATTGTATTATTCCCCCAGGAACTAACCCTACCACATATGTATCTGGATCCCTGGGGAAACTAATGTATATGCATTGTTCTTGACTGTATATGGAAGTCTGCAATCTGCTACAATTGTGTAGAGATCCAGAAACAGGTTTATCCACTACTGACTTCCTCACAACTTACTAACACGTGTGCAAAACCATGTTGAATTGCAGGGGAGTTAAATTTCATTAGTTGCAAACTGTATTGAGATGATGCTTTGTAGCCCAAGTCTAATAAGTGTGACAGTAACGCTGCTCAGTATCTGTGTGCAAAATGCAACAATAAAGCATTCTCCCTGCATGCAAACACTGACATTCATTTTACCTCCCCTGCAATTCAACATGGTTTTACCTAGTTGTGAGTAAGTGAATAGTAGTAGTAAGTCTGGATCTGGTCCTATGAGTCTTTGCGACTATGGTCAATGTCTACTTACATTATTTATTACCTCAGTTCTCCTTTTAATATAGGAATACAAATGGATGAATAAATTGTCCATTTCAGCAGACGTGTGTAGGAGTCACTGCTTATATTACATACAGTCTTAGTACACAGTAATTGGTTAAAATGTATTAAGTTAAAGTATATGGCTCCATTTATCCATAAAATATGCAATAGAAAAAAATACTAGTTTTGTGTATTACAAGACTGCATACAAGCAGCGTAATAGACAGGCTGATGATGTGCATCTTGTGGATCTATTGACTTTACATTTAATTTTATTTTCCTTGAAGTGAAACCTCGGGAGAGGACAGGCTTTAAGTACTGATGACCTGTTTCTTGGAATTCATTAGTGGTACACAAGCAATCTTAACCTAGTAATTGGTAAGAAGTGACTATACTGCAGTTTTCTATCCTGCCTCTACTGTGGCTCATCTGTTTGTGCAGTGCTTCCTAATATCACCCCATCTTTACATCTGCGTTCCGAATAATGGCTAAGAATGAATATAGATGGCCCATGCACCATGGTTATCTCAGAGGAGCTTGATTTTAATGCAAAAACTAAAGATTTACAGTATAGATATTTTAGGTAGATATCTACAATGTAGTTTTCTTATTCGGGAAAAACACTTGTATCAGTTACAACAATATTTCTACTTTAGAATCATATTATTAATTTTATAAGCTGTACTCTTTTTATTTATTTGTTACTGGGTGTATCTCCTATACGCTTTCACAGTCGTCTCATCTACACATCTGTTACCATGCAGTCATGTTATAATAATCGTAACAATTGTAAAGTGCTACATAACCTGATGGCACTATATAAAAACATGTTATTAGATAAATAATTCACTCACTAAACAGTAGCAGTAGAATAAATATTCCACCTCTACTTGATATATATATTTTTTTGCTTAGCATTAATGTTACTGTAAAAAAATCTAAGTTTCGAATAGTCTGTGCTATACTGTAATCATTAAATTAACATATAAACTATTTTGCACTAAATTTTAATGTAGCTACATTTTTACTTTTGTACATGTGTTACATGGTACACCTCTCCTAATCCTTTATACCAATACCCTGGCCAAAATCACATACTGTATCGAATTCAATTCTATTAGGAAATGATTATATATATTCGTAGAATATAGTGGAGACAGCTATTCTTCCTCTGCTTTTTATCATTGTCATTTCTGTGTATAGAAATAATGTTATGCAACATACACTTTCTGTAAAAACGCACCTTCAGATGCTCCTTCTGAAATCTCCAAAAGGTATTTTAATATTTCTGATCCGCCATTGTCCTCAGGCGCATCTGAAAGAAAAGTCGTTTTATTTAAAGTGTGGCTGACTATATAGAGCACAGTACTTGTCTCTCCCAGCAATGGCTAATAGCTGCTCTTACAGGACTTGTTTTGATAAGGAGCACTAATTGACAGTTGTTGAAAAGAGAACATCACTTAATTGTGTTGTCATAACGTCTGGTACAATTTTGTTTTCTTGAAATTTTATTCATATATATAAAAAACTAAACTAGACTTTTAATATAGCGAGGACACAGAAAAAAGAACAGATGATCTTAGTCAGTAACTACATTTAATAATGCAATTATCACTAGCTAATCACAAGCACTTTGACAATACTGTGGCAAACTAGCAAGCGGAGGAAATTACAAATCAATACATTATTTTCAGTTGGTCATTATAACCTGATTGAAAAAAAAAAATTGCTCTGACACTAACAAGTGATACCTGGCAATAAGTTATATCAATAACTATAATATATAGCACAGACCAAAGGGATGCGGGATTTAAAACAATGCTGTGTTTATAATACCCTGTTCACATTGGCAGCCCGTGTTTTCTAACCCCGGTGATCTGCAGCTGCCTGGACCAGCTTTCCGTTCACACTGCACTGTGGTTCCCTGGTTCACCACTGTTCATAGGCAACCTGGGACCTAGCAGCAACCCCTTCATTTTTAGCTGGGTGTATCATTAAAGCCCAGCTTTTACTATGCAGTCTGAATGGGGTATAATACAGGAACTACAGCTCTAATAGAGATTAACTGTACTTTACTACCGACATACCACCCCCTTTAAAATTCCCTTATACCCTGTTTCATGATAGCCCCGACTTTTTGTCGGTAATCTGAATAGGATTTTCTTCAAACGCCGGGTCTTTTTCATCAGGTCTTAGACCCAGCAAAATAAAAGGGGGTTTGGCTAAAAAGCTGGGTCAGGAAATTCCCAGGTCAGCACTGTGCAGTGTGAACAGGCAGCTTTATATGCCCCTGAAAACCCCGGGGATTTGCTGGGAATGTAATCTGAACATGGTATTAGAGTGTGCATGCACCTTTAAACAGATGTAAATGTTGACTGTAAACCCATAACATAGGAATCATAGTAGGTATAATTTTGTGACTGACAAGCATTGATCAATACAATGATCACTTTTAGTTTTTAGAAGGTATGGAGTAACCTACCCATAGTCACATAGACATAGGATACGCATGCTCACAACATGACTTTTTCCAGTCCAGCATTAAACCATTGCAATTATAATTCACTATTGTATTTGAAGACAGACTTGTGAAATAGACATATTGTCTATTCCAATGCTATCTGTCAACTCATTATATAATATTTCATTTTAACTCTTTAGGAAGGATGCATTAATTACATGAAATACCCAATATACAGCTTTATTAATGTCACAATGTAACTGCCAACAACAGTATTGTCTGGAGAAGACAATGGCTCTTATCTGTGAGTGCGATAAGGCTGGTGTCTGCCTGCATACGAATGAAACTAGAGACATGTTTTGCAGTGACAAACATTTATTAAAATGCTACATCCATCTTTAGCTGTCTCCATCTATACTATGGCAAAGAAAGATAAAACAGTTTCCCGGATCTAAAACGTGCAAAGGCAGCATTGGATCCAGCTTTAACAGTGTTCAGATTACTAGCAAATAGCCGGGGTTATTATGAAAACCCTGGCTCTGCATGTAATCTGAATGGAGTATAAATATGTGTATGTATGTGTGTGTGTGTGTGTGTGTGTGTGTGTGTGTGTGTGTGTGTGTGTGTGTGTAAAATACAGGTACATGAATTGATGTTCTTACCCCACTGAACGGTAAAACCACGTGCACTAATGGCGCTCTTCACAAAAGGTCGAGATGGTGGTCCCGGCCGATCTGGGCTTGTTGTACAGACCAGTATTTCACTTGGACTGCTACTTCCTTCAATATTTGAGGCTATTAGCTGTACAGCACAGAGCACATAAACAGTATTACTGCCCAGACATAACACTATTCACAATATATGGATTATTATTATTACTATCATTATCATACATACTAAACAATATAGTGCTTTTCTCCAGAACTGCACATAAACCTGACAGACCATCTTTACTACTACTGTGACCAGAATATTAAGTCAAGATAAATGAGAAATAATGTCCTGATTCAGACTAAATGTTATCATCATGATGTCAAATAAAATGAATTCTGTAATACTGTCCAAGGTCAAACATTTCATACAAACTACAAAGATATACATAAAACTAGCACCATCTGCTGGCAAGACATTTCCGTCTTACCCGGAATTTGTATTGTGTGCTTCTTTGGAGATTATTCACAGTACATGTTAATTCTTCTCCAGTGTATGTAGGTTGGAATACACTGTCCTACAAGGAAAAACATAACCATGAACACATAAGAAGGTAATATCAAAATTGTAATGGATTCTAATATTATGGTTATACTGTAAATGCTTTTCATAACAAATATTATAAAAAGAAAACCAAGGCTTTCATGTTTGCACAAGCCATTGTGACTTACAGGCCTTAATTTACAGGATTAGATAAGTGGGGATGTTGCCCATAGCCCACATTATCCAGTATGTAAATGAGAGTTTTAATCTGATTGGTTGCTATTGGCAACATCTCCACTTCTTTAATCCCACAATTTAGTAAATTTAGGCCCCAGTGTTGAAATCAATAACTAATATTAATCAGATTTTTCATAATTTATTATGGTAGCTAACTGTTATAGCTTGCCTCAAATTGATCATAAGTTCCTTGTATAAAGAAAACACAACTATATACTATAACTACACCACAACTTGACAAATTATTGTATATAGTGTATTGCTGCATTACAAAAAATATATCTGACATAATGCAGTATGTTAAATAATGGAGGGATGTTACTGTTACATTCTATCAACGTACAGCTCAGAAAATGAGTAACTGAATACTTCCTTAAGCGACATCGCTCCTAAGATCACATAGGTCTGTAGTAAAATAAAGATAAGTGCCTCTGTATGGTTTTCAGTCTTATATTATGGAGATAAATAAAAGCGAGAGCCTCTATGGGCACCATGAAACATACTAATATAGACTGTAGGGGGGTGATTTTATACTGTGGGAGGCCTAAAAGCTGTCCACCTGGCCTCTCCATTTCTGTTGACAATGCTGAGATAACTCCT
>JABWIB010001446.1:47167-64156 GCA_016617825.1 Platyplectrum ornatum | reverse complement strand
GTCAGCTTGAAGTAGTAGAGCAGGCTGGCTAGGACCAGTAGCGCTGGCAAGCTCAGGGAATCAGGAGCTCAGGGACAAGCAGCTTTCAACAGAAGTGATTTATTGCAAGAGCCATTAACCTAGCAAGATTCCTTTTACAAAGCCCCAGCAGAACCTAACTGGTTGATAATTGCAGTCTACAGTGAAATTGGAGATCAGGCAATCAGTGGTCTCCAACATGGTGGTGCCCATAGCTGGGGACAGTTTGAGAAATACACAGTAAGGAGTGTTAATTCCTATTGCTAAATTCCCAATCGTCTTTAGAATGTAAGCTTGGCAGGCAGGGCCTTCTTCCCTACCCATTTTGTCTGTCTGTATTCCCCATTGTATAGAGCTGCAGACACCTTATGGCACTTAATAAATAAGAGTTAATAATAATAATAATATTTTTCCCACCACATGAATCCTATTAACAGTCAAGCAGTTATTCCTTTTTACTCATATTTTGCCACTCAGATGCCATATATATAAACATCAATATGGTTTTAAACAACCAAAGCTTGTTTTCCCGCTAACTTGACTGACTGGAGAGATGATTTATCTACACTTTAGTGTCTTATTAAAACACAAATACTGTAAGACAAATGTAGTTTCTTAATCAGACCGAAGAATCCCAAAGCCATGCCCAACACCAATTCAATAAAAGAAATGAAAAGCAGATACTATCGGGACTTCTCTAAAAGGTTTCTGTGGCAAAGACATGAAAAGTAAAGACACGCACAGGAAGCTTAAATGACAAAAACATGTCTCTACATATCCAGTCACGCTGTACAGTCATTACATAGTTGGACAGTTAGTAAGACTGAAAAAGACATAAATCCATCAAGCTGTAGTTGCATTATTATTTAGGAGAAAGTGTGAAAATTCTTCATTAATACTTAAAGACCATTTTTGTATTCATTATAATTGATACCAGGGCTCGAAGTGGGTTGTATACAGGGTTATGCCATACCAGCACTTGACTTCCATTATTTTCTATGTTTCCATAANGCCACTTTTGAATGTCCATACCACCACTTCTAAATTTCCACTTCGACCACTGATTGATACCCCTTTAGTAACCCACAATATCTTCCTTTTTCTAGGGTTTTTCTGGTTTCTTAACCTTTCTGATGTAAAGCTTTGTTCCTGTACTCCTTTGAAACGCCAATTTGCGAAAGAATCACTTGCACATTTCCCCATTTCTACAATATCTGAAATGCAATACCTTTGTGTGATAAATTTGTGTACCTACACCCCCCCCCCCCACACACACAAATTCCCCCTATTTTCCCCAATCATTGCTACACTACACTACATATTTTACCTACCTGCTGCTGAGTCTGGGTCCTGTAACATGTCCATCCCGTCAGCAGAAATTTTTGAAGATGCAGACCAGTGCAGTGATCAGCGCAGAAATATACAGGAGCCTCTTGCAGCCAATCAACTGAAAGAGCCTCATGTCAATCTCTGTAGGACCTCTTTCCCTGCGACTGATTATCGCTGCAGTGAATGGTGTCGTTAACTTGCCAGTGGTAATAATCCATTTGGGTGCACAGTTTAACCTTTCCATCAGGTTGATTACAATTTTATAGGACTATTTCCTCCCTTTTTAATGCTATTTTATGATGTATTAAAAGACAAAATTGTCAATTTTCTATATATGATATATATTTTGACAAAATGCTTCACCTAAATACAAGTTCCCAAAGTGTAGGCCATGGCCAGGACTGTAGGGAGTGCTATATGGATGCCATTAATTGAGATAAAAGAGAGTGGGTCTATAATAAAGACAAATGCTAAACCTAATAGAGAGCTTGGCCCATAACTTTTCCCTGATGGCCAGACAGAAGTATGGTTACCCTTCTGTATCATACACAAGGACTGGAGAATCTGCAATCTGAAGAAAAACATTTTTAAATTAAATTACAGGGAAAATAGAGAAAATGTATAGATTTATAGTAATATTGAGATAACAGAAATAACGGGAATACACCATCCTTGGCCAATGACTTAATAATAAAAATAAATATAGGTTGTAAATAAATATCCTTGCTAATAAAGATAATCAATCATGTCTGCGTGGTAGGTAAAATTCACACAACACAGAAAAGGCCTATGGTGTTATGGTGTAAGTCAACATATTTGTTCCCTGCATTTCCTGTTATATTAGTCATCTCAAATAACTTATAACTGTTAAATTATGTCTGTCTCTACTAAAACACACGTGAAATCTTTGTGTTGACTCAGGCTCTTTTTTTTATTGCTTACAACCAGACACATTTACATAATTTTTACAGCAGAGTCATCTTAGACCATTCACTTAGCAGATGATCACTTGTGTTATTTGTAACTGTTTAAACTTCTGTTTTATGTGTCTGATGTATGTCTGAGAGCAATGAGAGTGCTGGATAACCATTCAGATGTTATGAGAGAAACATGTGCCTATTGCAAATCCCATTATTATCAGCCTTAACAATGCCCACTTCCTAGCAGAAACAATAGTCTCATTGATATCCATCCACAATGAAAGCCTTGAACTCCAACTTAGAAACCAATAGTCATTTGAGAACTGTGGAAAATCTCCTCCAAATGGTGAACTTTCCTGTAGAGTCATTACTGCTCTGTGCCTTAGGGAATGTAGTTCCCTCGGGATTTGGATAATTGCTAAGAAGTGAAAATGAAATCAAAAAGTTAAAGTTCACGTCCAGCAGTTAAACACTTGTATACATTTTGTTTTAACGTCTGTGTGCATGTTATGTATAGAACTCTAAACCCACTGTTTAACAATTGAATGCATGACAGAATTATCACACGTTTCTATACTGCCAAGATACCAATATATAGTGAGATTCCTGTATATAGAGGATGAATAGGAAAAATGTTGATTTATCAAAAAGCTACCTTGATTTGTTTTATGAGTTATATTAGATTTTACTTGCATGTTTCTGAACATGTAAACATATTTGGTGGTATTTATTAATGTAATATATCTTTTATTCACAAGCCATAAATTACAAGCTTGTACATAAAGAGCTCAACAGAGCACAGAGACAAAAAGTCAGTACAAGGGTGAAACCAAACATTGTAAACAACAACGGAGGGCTTCCAGGGCCACAGTTACAATGATGAGCAAATAACAAAATAAACTATGTGGCTAGAAATGGCAAAAGGGTGAAGGAGGAGAAGGAAAAGAAAGACAGTGGTGTATATTTACTAAATGGCAAAATTGCAATGAGATTGAAAAGTGGGGATGTTGCCCATTTAGATTCGAGTTCACATTCTCCTGTATGTAAAATGAAACGGAGAGCTTGAATCCGATTGGTTTCTATGGGCAACATGAGGCATCCAGACTGCACACATCAAATGGAAGGCAGGAAGGGCCAGTAGCTAAGGTGTGGAGCACCAACAAGTCACAGAGACAGGAGACCCAACATAAGGGGACGAGAGACATCCAATAGGGCAGATACGACCCCCAGAGGGTGGACAATTTCCTGATTCAGCGAGGTAGTCTTAAATTCCAGCCAAGTGAACCACGTAGCAGTGAATTCAGGGACACGGTCAGCAGCAGACATAGTAATGTCATCCATGGACATATAGAGATCTATTCTGTCAAACCACTCCCTCAGGGATGGAACTACAGGAGGACCAGAAGGACGGACCGGAAGGCACTGGAGTCCCCAAGATAAAGGAGGCCAGGTCTTTAACTTTGAGCCAAAAAGGTACCAGTTTAGGGCAGTTCCACCAAATATGCAAGAAATTACCTACCTCCAAACCACATTGCCAGAAAGATTCTGAGATTCTCAGACTCATGCGCGCCAGTTGAGCTGGGCAGCGGCATCAGCGGAGGATGACCTTGTAGTGTGCTTCCTGTACCCAGAGGCTTGCGGAGCTAGCAGGGGTAGTCAGGAATGTTTAGCCCAGAGGTGGGCAGTATCCTGCCTATGAAGCTCCCTCTCCCAGATTTTGGTGTAGAGAGGTGGAGCAACATAGAGACTGTCAGTTGGTGGCATTTATATTCACCTTGAAGCTTTAACTTCTCTATTTAAATGTAGAGTAAGCAGAAATAGGTAAAATTTACATACTATGGCTCAGATCCAAATTTCTGCATTACGATCTGCATATGCAGCATTTCCCATGCAGATATTAAGTGATGGATGTCCTAGAATACAGAACTTGGAATCTTTAGATTTACCTGCTGTAATAAATGCTTACTGGACCTTATGACAAAATAATATGTGTGTGTCGGGAACAGTCATGGAGCAAGTGAATGTGGAGAGAAAAAGGCTATTCATTGAAGCCACATAAATCTAGCAAGGTGGAAAAAAATGTGTGAGGAGGAACTCCCATTACATTAAAAAGTAAAAACAGACGACCAAGAAATAAAAGTCAAACTGTGATTTATGTTTAGTCATCACTTAATAAGAGCTGAGAAAATGGGGAACTGGACTCACCCAGCAACAAAGTTACAAGGAAGAAGAAACGACTTTTCTGTTAACTGTTCCATATTTTATGCTTATGAGTCAAATAGCTGGACCTTTAGGTTAAATACACAGCTTGGTCATTGAGCATGTATGCACACTAGCAAAACACAACAGATAAAAGAAAACATTTTCAATACATTAAAAATTATTAGCCCTGTTGTTTTTGGAACATCCACTTCATTTATATAAACAAACTGTAAAAGTAAAATAATTAGAAGCACTAATCCAACTGAAAAAGGGAAAAACCTTTTTAAATTCACTCATGATTTGCCAAGCATAGCTTACTGTGCAAAGCTAAGAATGGTGATGTTATCAATGTAAAGTGTTACTAAGGATGTTTTCTTCACATTTTTGTTTCAACATAGAAAAAAACTAGTATTTTTATGTATAGAGGAGAACAGAAAGCCTGTACTCCACTGAAGAAATATTACAGAAAAATGATGCATTGGTTGTGGCTTTCCATTATTTGCCTCTTTTTGAATATCTAAAGCTGGCCATACACTATAAGATAAATTGTTACAATTGTAAGATTTTTCAAGAGTGGGCAAAACCATGATGAATTGCAGGGATGGCAAATTGAATTAATTGCAATCAGTATTAGAGGTGAGAGATGATGTTTCCAGCACAAATCTAATAACAGTGTAACAGTAACGCTGGTCAGTATCTGTGTGCAACATGCAACAATAAAGTATTCTCCCTGCATGCAAACACTGACATTTATTTTACCCCCCCTGCAATTCAACATGGTTTTGCCCACTCTTGAAAAATCTTACGATTGGAACAATTTATCTTATAGTGTATGGCCAGCTTAATAGTTAACTAATGTGAGATGAGTGGGAAAAAAAGGACATAGCCTCTCCCAATCTATATAGTCTTATGTGATTTGATCCAGGAACAGAGAAACAGCCACTTTCATGAGCATCTTCTTATTCAAATGTCATTACACACACTACAAGTTCTGTAAAGATAAAAAGTTTAAAGGTTAAACATTCATTAACAAATGTACAGCATGGATACCAATCCTGCAGTTTTCGAGTCTGCAACATTGCCGAAATTCCACCCTTCTTATCAACCAAAGCCACCAAGACGCACATTCACTCTCTTGTCATCTCCTATCTAGACTACTGCAACATCCTCATGTGTGGACTCCCACTGACCAGCCTCGCTACCCTACAATCCATTCTAAACGCAGCAGCTAGACAAATCTTCCTGTCCCACTGCTCTACCTCGCCACTCTGAACAGAATTCTGAAATGGCTTGGAAGCCAATGTAGAGATTAGCAAACTCCTCACTACAACCTACAAGGTTCTCTCCACTTCCTCACTTATCTCCATCCACACTCCCACCGCCCCTGCATTCTGTCACTGACCGGCTCCTCAAATCCCACAAGATTTCTACCGCTCACTCACTGATCCTTCTATTTAAACTATATCTGTCCATCTTTCATCATATGGCTATTTTCATGCTACTTTAACCATACTTTCTACATCATTTTTAGCTGAACTTATTTTTGCACTTTCGCATTTTTCTACATTGTATTCCTTTTTTTTTTTTTGAACAGTTCCTTCTTCATATTAAAACAATATATATATATATATATAATATTTTTTTTTTTTTTTTTTTTTTATTAACAGAAAGCATAATACACGACACACAAATGGTAGCAAGGCAGAAACTAGGTTTGAGGGGAGCTAATCAATTTCATTATTCTTATGTGATGATTTATTTTTGATGATATAACTTTTCAAGTGTGTAAAAAGAGAAAATTTTTTTAAAGTATTTTCCAGAAACAAAATTCATTTTGTTCTACTCATTCTAAAACTAATAAATGTTTTTTTTAAAACTATAAATGCATCACATACTTTAATAAAAATAAAACCTTAATTAGATAAACCTGTAATCAATAGGCGACTGATTTTGACAGCTCATTCAGTTTACAATTCAATTATGACTACCATACAATCAGTACCTGCAGTACTTTCATTTGACAATGTAATTTAATAATAATCAATGAGATACAGTATATATAAGTTTTTCCATTAAACAATAGTAGGCACAAAATGTAAAAGTTTTCTTTTAACTTTAGGAGATGTACACATCATGTTGCTTTTTATATTTTGATACATTCCAAATCAAAGTAAAAAAGTTTGCAAACCATTTAATTGAATTAAATTTAGGAATATATATAGAATATAGTAAGAAAGAGTGGTGTATGCAAGATAGTACTCTATTGGATTCTAGATCGCTTGACAATCAGAGCCAATGCCGTACATCATCCAAGACACATAGCATATGCATTTCAAATAAACTAACATACAGTAAAACATGACTATTATTAGGAATGGTATTTTTTTTTCTTAAAATAATACAATTATAGAACACATACCTCACCATATATATATTTTGCACAAAAAATACATTGCAGAATGCATAACATTAGTTATTATACATAATGCAATAAAATCCAGTGTTTTAAACCAAATGACAGAAAATTGTGTACACATTCATGCTTATAATGGAACCTTCAAAATCCTTGAAGGTAACTATTGTAACATAAGATACTGTGATCAAACCCATCATTTTTCTTTTTAACAGGCAGTGGCATTTATACTATACTATCCTATTTAATATACTTTAATATCCTAAAACTCATAGCCGAATACAGATGAGCTTGTTGAGCACTTGATGGTTAAAATTAATAAAGGACAAAACAACAAAAGATAATACAACACAGCAACAAGCAAAACTATATAAAGAAAAATTAGTGATACAGGAGATTCATGTTTAGCAATGTTGACATAAAATTAATTTGTATACAAAATATTAAAAGCTTAAAAGCTACACATCTTTCATACATTGCTCATGAGACTTGGAGACAAGTTTAGTACAGGCATACACATACTACCAATGCTGCATATTAATATGTTTTTAAATACCTTATCATTTGGAAAATAAAACTTAAATAAAATATACAATCTTAAAAAAAAAAAGAAAGTATTTCTATTGGAGTGTTTAACACTTTGCGCTTGTATTTATGTATATGTACTCTTTGCTACAATTAAACAACACTATTGTATATGGGAATATTGCCAACACGCCAACAGTGACTGTGGGAAAACATTATACCAGATATTAAAACTAAATGTCTGTCATTTTTAACATTCTATGTTCTCTGGCCTAAGGTTACAAATATTGACTTCACATGAATCCAAATAAAAAATCAACAAAGGCTTAAAATTTTAATATGTAAAGGTCTGTTTTAACAGTGGAGCTGAAATTAATTTCCCTGACAGTGTAGACTGGATGTTGTCACAATAACCTTTATGTAGCAACTGGCTAAAGAAACTGCAGTGATACCACTTTAACAAATGTTTGCTCATGCTGGAACCTGCAATGTGTTTTACTTGTTAAACACAGCAGGAAAAAAAGTGTCTCCCTTAAGAAGACAGAACTCCCAGCAATGTGCCTACATAATAGCCCCAGGCAAAACAAAACAGAAAAATTAGGAGGAATAATTCAATTTGACCACATTACTACCTTGCGGAGTTTAAATGTGTGAGGGAATGGCTGATTAAGATACGCTCTGTCTAGACAGAGACAAAGCATTATGACACATAAATGCTCTCAGTGGCTCAATTTCTGACACTTAAAAGTATTGTTAGATAGTGATGAGAAAATAAAACAGAATTCCTTAAAGTGTTACATCAGACTTGCTTTTAATGCTGCAACCACATCAATATGTGGTCACATGTTTAAAAAGTTAGTTTATAACCGTTTCTTAATGAGTTTTTCCAGTTTTCGTATTCGGGAAGACTCTTGCTCGGGTGTTGGGGTTTGCAGAGGTGACGAACTGTTATCTGCTCCGGAAGGAGGAGTTGGAAGTCTTTGTCGAAACAGTTCGAGCATGCTGCTTTGCTCACTTCTTTTTAATCCCTGAAAACAGGAAATTAAATATCATAAGAGATGTTGAAAAGTATTAAAAATCTTTACCACCTTAATAAAACTATTTTAAACATTTCAACAAAGGAGAGAGGGAGATATTGTACAGCAAAAAAAAAAAGACAACAAACTATCCACAACAATTTTCTTCAATGCCCTTGCACTTACCCTCTAAAATATGCTATTAAAAAACTAAAATGTGAAATTAAATTGTGAAATTTATTCTGAAATGCAAAATATATGCTTCATTAATAAAATGCGGTACTGTACAATATCATATGTATGTACTTTGACTGACCCCTGTTAAAATCAATTCTATGTTTAACTTTCCTGCTGACAACCGGAAAAATACTGTTTTATATACATAGAAAAAATAGAGTTCATAAATGAGTGCACAGGGAAAAAAAGCCCTATCACTACATAAACCAAATTAATATTTATTAGTATATATTAAAAGCAAAAATGATTTTAAAAAAGAGAGAGACAGAGATAGTGAATGAAAATGCTTTCGTTCTTAGCTGATCCTCAGAGATTGTAAGATTGTATAGTTTTCGTATATACATCTTTGTTTTGCTACCTGCTCCTGATAGTTGTCTGGAAATACAATTTTAGTTCACACTGACTACACTGGTAATTCAACCTTCTACTACAATGGTAATTTGCTGGGGCTCTGAATTACCCTGGTCACTAACCCTGGTCACACTGCTGAATTATCTTGGTAATTCACAAACTACCCTGGTCAACACCGTTAGGTGAAACATGAAATTCATCCTCATCATACAGCCCATCATACAGGGTCCGTTCACATTGCAGACTACCCGGGACAAAGTGAAACCCGGCTTTTGGCCCGGGTAGTAGAACTGGGCAACTGAACTGCCCAGGTAATAACGCTCATTGTTAACGGGGTATTAGTTAAGTATTGCAACTTGTGAGCCCTGCTTCTACACTACACTACACTACACTAATTGTATATTGTAAAACGGGTTACTACTTTAAAAGGGGTTTCGAATAAGGAAGGATATCACTTCATTTTGCAACGCCATACTATACCCTGAGGACAGTGCTTGATTGGAGACAATTTCCTTCTATAACAGGAAACTGACCAAGCACACCTTCAAATAATGCACAAAGTATTCAGAGAAGAAGCAGATAGCTAGTATTCTGTCTGTACAGGAGCAGGAGCTTATGCTAGTAATCATTTTCTGCATTTTCTGAAATGCTACTGTTTTGTAAAAGTCTGTGAAAATTAATTTAAAATCTGATATGAAAGCTAAGTGCAGCTACATCCCAAAAGAAATGTTTTATTTACACCATATATTATGGCACACAGTCACATTAACGTAACAAAGGAAGCAATTTATAAAATACTTAAAATGTGTACTAGATTATTAGTAAATCTAGTTTGTACACATTTTCTTTCTTAAACCCGGTGATGCCATTCTACAGGGCATTGTTACGGGAAAGTGCTGATCGTTTATCGAAATGCCTGTTTAGGTAGCAAGGCCATCCTGCCACCGAGCCATGGCATCATTTTTTTTCTCTGTCTGCTTCTGCACTTTAGATGGGCCTGACAGGTAATGTGCACATTAACTGATTGTTCACAATACCTAGGTACTGTGCACAATAACGGATTGTACACTTTAACGGTAACACACACACATATATATATATATATATATATATATACATATACACATACATACACACACACATTAAAAGTTAGCAGTAACTGCACAACACACTGAAAATCTGCACCTATATAAAATGTGTGAGCTGAAAGCAGGAAAACACTGTCTTAAGCTGGTCACACACACAAGAAGATTTTTAGCCCGCAATAATTGTGGAATCATAAAAATAAACAAAAAAAACGACATACTCACCCGAGCTGCAGCCTACTCACCTCATGAGAGATGAGTATATGGGGAAGGAAAAGTTTGATGACAGGTAACCCTGTCCATTCAGCTGGGCAGGATGCCTGTCATTCAGAAAATAACTTCCTCTCCCCTCTTCTGAAGCCTGTACCGGAGCCTGGTATGAAAAAGTTCTTCCCTCTTCTGAAGCAGAGGGGGGACATCACTTCTAAACTAAGTCTGTTTAAACATTTTAAATTTGCTGCCACTGCAGTTCAGTTTTCGAAAGGTGCAAATTTCACATTTCAAAATGTCAGTGGTCAGTTGGTATATTAAGCTGCCAAATAACTATTGGCACAAATGGGATGTTGCACCTTAAGTAAAGCTATGATCCTTGGAAAATAGTTCTAGTAAATAGAATGTTTATGGTGAAAGACAGGAATGAAAATAAATCTTAATTCCATTTATAAAAAAAATATATAAAATCCCCATTCACATGCTATTATTTTTCCTCCCAAATGTTTAAATATTGAAAAAAAAGTTTCCTTTGAAGGAACAGAATACTGCATATGTCCATTACATTATCAAAGTGATACAGCTGCTTCAAATACAGAAGGAGCTAAGGTTGATCCTCAATGCATACAAGTCATATCAGGCAAAGAATCCATTTTACCAACAGATGGACATGATCTGATGTTAATTTAAACAATACATAAAGACAGCTATGCTACAACAGTGTCAGTGCATCTCCGATCTGCTTCCTGGGCTTTTCTCTTACCTTCATTTCCAATATCTTTTGAAAAGTCTCTGTGTTGCAATCAGCAAGCAGTTTGATGTAATTATCCACAAACACAACAGAAGGTTCATGTGGCGCCATCACTACCTAGAGAATTAGGAAAGAAATAGGTATAGTGTTACTTCATTTCATGCTCACACATATGCATGCATTCCAAATGGCATATTCATGTTTTCTCCTTAAACACAAAGTGAGATTTGCTATAAAATTAACATTACATCAGGGCGTTTTTCCAAAAACAACCCAGTCTCATGTTGTTACAGTTCTAAATAAATGTACTATATTTTTATTTACTTGGGTTTAATGATTATTTTATTGTATAAAAGTTTGTCAAATATATTAAACTTCATGTACTGCTACTTATTTGTGCAAGGAATCGTTTCGCTAATTAGGGGAATCCATATTGGAAGCCTACAAATAGGTCCATAAAATTAGGTACAAGTACAAATTCATTCAATACATTCAAAAGTAACAAAAGCAATACATACATTTTTTAAGGATGGTTCGTTCTGGGCACTGACGCTTATAAAGACTCATGTTAGTAGAATAGATTTTAAGTGGAGTGTTTGAAACAAAGAAAGTGCAATATGTGTTCCATTTCAAAGGAATGAACCAAATTATAGTGTTATTCAAAATTATAGTCATTGGAATAATGTTAATTAATATTTTGGTATATTGTTATTTATTATTGGTATATAAAAAAGGCTCACACTGTGTACATACAAGCAATATCAGAGTAAGGGAACTCCCAATTACTCGCAGCATAAACATAAGGGACTTTTGTCAAGGCAATCATAAAGATCAACATCAGCGTGACGGTGTTTCTTGAGTGCGTCTTGGTGTGCCCGTACAAACAACATGGAGCATTATGGCAACACACATGGAATTTTGTAATTATAAGCACTATGAATGAATAAGACACCAGAAAGGGGCGAGTGGCTTTTGTGAGGGGCTTGGCACTTTTAATGTGGCAGACTGGATGATTAGAATGCTTAAGTGCAACTTCATTTCTGGGCTTAAGGCCCAACCTACATTTGGAACGTAAAATGCAGACGCTGCCAGCTGACTGAAAAGTTTTTAGAAAACCCCAAAGAGCATTCCGCCTCCCTTGGGATACCTTGTGGTCTCTGGATGAACACAAAAACTGTACACAGCATTTTCTGTGCCTGAACCACGGGCTTAAATATATAATATAGCTGCAATAGTAGAGTAACCAGACACTTAAAAAATATATTACATGGACATAAAAACAGATATATAAATTACACATATTAATTAAATATGGCATTGTAAGTAATGCACAATGCCAAAGAACCTATTTTCATATACTGTAAAGTTACAATTAGGTTATGGCTCTGTAAAAAGGTTCTAAGCCACATGAAGCTATGCGTTCTTTTTGTTCGCCACACTCAGAAGAACAGTCTATCTTTAACAATAACACTAGAAAACATTTCAACAGTGAGACAGATATTTGATTTGCCATCACAAAAAGTATATGACTTTGTACACAACTTGTAGTGTATACACCTTAAATTGACCAAACACTTCTATCATTGCCTGTCATTCATTTCTTGATGCAGTAATTTGCTTCTATATCTTGTAGCGATATTCTGTTTATATAATAGTTTTATAAGAGAATGATAGTTTTATAAGAGAATAAGAGAGACACGTTACCAATGAGACATTCCTTTGTATCCTTGTCACCAGACATTGTCACGCTTACAAGCAGCGAGGAATGCTACACAGCAGGAGTTATAACCAATCTTAAAATAAACCTCTCCTTTGTGGACAAACCTTGAGTAGCTCACTATAAATGTTTAATGAGTCATGGAGTCTGCATTGGAGAACCCACGAAAGCATTATGACAACCTCCTACAAAGTGCTATTCCAATCTCAAATGTCAACATTTTTCCATAATTTCCAAATCTAGTTTACCTATGCAATACCTACATGTATGTATGTGGCTGGACTATACACATTTATATAGATTTGCCTGTGGGCCAGCAGGGGGTCATTAGACTTCACCCTGCTACATAATTATGCTAAGACCAAGTCTGGAGTTCTTTTTACATCCGGATGGACAACACTATATGTGATATTCCAGACTTTTTGGTGCCAGTTACAGGCAGGAGGAAGGTCTATCCCCTGCCAGCTTTAGGGTTGCGGGGAAGAGTTATGATAGAGTTCAGCAATTGGAACTCTGTGGATTCTAGGATGGTAGTCTCCCCATGCCTGCACAAAAGTTAGGATATAACAGGTGTGACCACGAGAACTGTGCAGTTGCTGGAAGGAGCACAAACCTCAGATCCTGCAGAGGTCTAGATTCCATTCACCAACTGGGGCCATATATTTTAAACTGATTCAGGCAGTACATCATTTCTAAAGATATAGATATTACAAAACAAAATAGAATGTTCAAGATGCTCAATATCCCTGGACAACATGATATTGCTATCTTCTTTCAAGCTCAGTTGTGAAAGCATAATGTTTCTCTTTTATATTCATTTATCATTTCAATATACTTTTTTTTTTGAGAATGAGATTGATGTGTATTTCCTGACTTGAAGCCCATCATTAACATAGAAGTGATATTTGACCACGTTTAAACAGATATACAACACTATCAGAATGATTAAGCGGCGTCTGGGTTTATCAATTATTATAAATCATGGCCCAGAAACCCTTGAAGAACAAAAAGACTCTTTTCTCAATTATAGTTGATTGTGGTGAACAAGTAAAGGGAATAGAAACTAAGATGGGGTAACAGGAATTTTAAATATGCACCAGCAGCTAACTAATATATCGAGCGGTTTGTTAAGCAGTACAAAATGTCCTTTGAAAATGGATAGTTCTTTCTATAAACATCAGACACTTGTGCTGGTAACAGGGGGAGAAGAGAATTATTTGATAAATCATTTCCATATGGACCATTCCCCTTAATCGTAACTAAAGCTACAGAAATCTGAGTTGCTTTGCCGCAATATAGTTGTCAGAGTGGTGTCCTACAGACAGTTTATTTAAACTGGTCTAAGCCATCTGATTCAGACAGACAGACAGTAATAAAACTGTCCTGGGTCTATGTTTATTTTTTCTTTAATCCCTTTCAATTGCTGCCTAAGAGCCTAAAAGAGAAACTTTTTTAATGGAAAGGGAATAAAAAGTGAGTACATTTAATTAATGAAACAAAACACTATAAGACCATACAGCAGGTATTAAAGGATGAATAAAAAAAAATTATTTTGACATCAACACAGGTTAAGGGTCTTGGGTCATGGCTTGGAGAAGCCCACGCAGCTGTAGGATTGTGCCCTAAACCAGAGCTTCATTTGATATGCTAAATGGGAACGTTGGTCCATGTATGGATTTTTCATACAAACAGCTAATGTTGGAATACCACATGGCTAGGTGGTGATAGTAATGGTGTCCATAAGGATAAAGGTAGTGTTCAGAACTCCATATGAGCTAGGGGTGGGAAAGAGGAGTTTACTAGTTTTTTCTTAAATACTGGTTACATATAGATGTAGGAGATGGTTGAGCAGTGCTACAGAAACAAAATAGTCTATTGCAACTGAGGTTTTGTTTAACTGGAGGTGTGTTTGAAGTGGTAATTGAAGCCTCACATATTTATTTTGTTAAATATTTATATTTGTTTATCAACTTTGTGACAAACTTCTACAGATTTCCTTTTAAATTTGCCTTTACTGTATTTGTTATTGTATAACATGCTTCAATAAAAATTGTTTGAAAAACAAAATCCTTTTTACATCTTCTACAGAGAAGGAAAGTAGCTAGTCAGCTATCGTGTCTCACCTTCAGGATCATCTCAGCTCGAGTCATGCCTTTTACAACGATTTTTGTGTAACTTGCAGGAGCTTTCCGTACTACTTGAGAACCAATTGAGGGCAGGTCAAGGAGGACGGTTTTCAGAGAATGTGTATCAAGGAGGAGCTGCAAACAGGGGGAATGAGTATTATTAATACATAAACAAGTAAATTATATTTTGAGAACTCTGAACAAAGCATGGTTTGATTCAAAGCTCTTATGATGCTTTTAATGTATGAAACAGTCATTTATTGTATTTATTGAAAGTTATTTATTGCAGTCATCAATATATCAAATTTAAATGATTATTCTAAATCATTGCAAATGACCATTTGCATTTTGATAAATCTTCAGACGTTACTGTATTAAAAAAAAAAGACATCATGAAGACTAGAACAATCAACACATACTGACAAGTGGCATTGTGATAGAAAGAGCCCCTGATAACTAAAGACACAACATAAATATTTGAATAGCTTAAACTTTATTACTAAAATAATGGTGTCCAGTATTATATATTATAATATTAACATAACGGGTACATCAAATTATCAATATACCGGTGGGTATGTTATAACTTGTATAGCATACCTTTAAACTAGGTACTGAAGTGATGACGTTAGGTGCCATTTATCGATAAACTACTCACAGCTGTATAAACATGCTAATATCACATCATTAGAAGGTTTTATTTAAACTAATAATTAAGTTGGAAATATCTGGGCCACCCTGGTTCTACTTCCATTATTTGTACATAAATTTGCAGATGTTTTCAGCAACTGATATTTAATACCATGTTTAGATTACCAGCCTTGAAAAAGCTGGGTTTAGAGCCAGTATAGTCATTTACATTGAACCCTACGTTTTGCTACCAGTTCACATCATTACTCAGAAAATGTGCTGTGATTGTTTGTTTATATGTGGGGAGAAGGGGAGGAGGGAGAGACAAGCAGTGTTGTGCTAGAAACACAATGGGAGAGGAAAGCCAGATATGTAGTGTTCACACTGACTGAAAAAGGCAGATAGGAGGGCCAAACTCCTTCTAAAAAGCAGGCTCTGACACCAGCTTTCAATAGCCGGCTTTTTGTAAATGGAGCGTTCACACTGAGTTTAGAAGACGGCTTTTTCACTGAAGCCAGATTTTTCATAAAAAAAGACAGCTAATTTGAAGTAAAGTGAACGGGGTATAACCTGATCCTGCTTTTATTTTGACATTTACACATGTGTTATAAACCAAATGGTTAAATTGTTTATTGAACCATCTCAACAAAATATAATTATGAAGGACTAAACTATGTAATCATGGTAGTTTAGTCCTAACATTTCCATTTAGTGCAAATTTATAACATGTGATGTGTTGGGTATGCACAATTCAATGATACACCCTGACCCAACCACCTCACATTATAGCCATCAAAGGGAAAGCAGAATAAAACAGTGCGACTGTGTTTTGAGCTTGTAATGAAATGACTAACCAAGCACTGTAAATAGGAACAGCAAGAATCAATCATGTGAGGACAGAGATGGCAAGGAGTGCCTGGGGAATGCCTTCTCTCCTATAGAGAAAGTCCAAATTTATCTAAACTATTGACCAAGAAGAGACCCCCTGAAGCAGCTTAGTTTAGCAGTGCATTCAGGAAAAGACAAAGGAAACAAAATGACTCTCAGATAAATGTGGACAGACAGTAAGTGTTCACATAGTTTTCCAGTAATTGTGGTTAATTAACCATGCTACCCTATGCATTTTCACTCCATGATGTGTCCCAGTTAGGCTGAGAAGGTTACATTGATGACTCAAAAGAAAATAAAGGAACATGTCTCAAGGGTGTACATTCTACAAAACAATTCACAATATATGAATAACATATGGGTTAACTTTTTGTAAGTGTTATGTCAATGTCAATGGACCAGGGGGGGAATTGACTAACTGACGATTTCTGCTGAGATTTCATATCGTCAGCATTCGTCAGTGAACTGAAATCGTCAGTTATTGGTGATGTATAGTATTCAGTAAGTGACGTTTTCTATTGACGATATGTAATGTCTGACGAATGCTGACGATATCCATTGACGAAAAAAC
>JABWIB010001446.1:33636-46600 GCA_016617825.1 Platyplectrum ornatum | reverse complement strand
AATCTCCACTCTCTGTTGACGATTGGCCTTTTGACGAATTGCCAAAATCGCCATGACGATGTGTGGGAGAATACAATATTCGTCATTTAGTGAATTCCATTTTTGTATCCATTGTATTGCAAAGATCGTCACNGCNATATCACATTGACGATCTGTAAACGTCAATCAAAATGACGAAAAAATACACATTCGTCAATTAGTGAATACACATTTGTGGAAATCGTCACCAATATCGTCAGCGACATACGATTTATGTAAGTCGTCAGTTAGTGAATTCCCCCCCCAGGTCTTTTACAACTTTAATAATCTATTAATAATTATATTGTTTACATTTTATCTTAAAAGTTTTCACATTTTTTTTTTACAGTTTATTTATGTGCTGTTCAACAATCATGAGATGAAAGGCTTATCATAGTTTGAGCGTTCACAATAGTATAACAATAAACTTTTGTGAAGTGATATACATATACCATGAATAAAATCATAATTACATTTTTATTGTATACAATGTTCTGCTTTAATAAACTATTAAAATAGTAAATCTGGGCGGTGGAGTGTTTAGTAAGTACTGCTGGTTTCAGCCCTTACATACATTCAGCCCATACATATATCTAGATATCCAGACCATCCTACATTTAAGAAAGGACAGTGCAAAAAAGTTAGGGTTGAGGACTACCATAGGCATGGAAGAAGTGGTCGCCCCTATACATGGGAATCTGCATAGTNAGGGTTACCACACTTTTAGAATTGAAATTCTAGTGTTCTGTTATCAGCTGGAACTGCGGGAAGTATGGATCTGCTGCCAAAACTCTTTACAAAGTGTTGCTGTGCAAAAGGCATGCTCTTCGTATTTGCACTTCTACCTATGCCCACATGTGGATCTGTGAAATCCAGATGTGGTCCATTATTGCCCTTACCAGATCTTACAAGAGAAGCCTGAAATACATGTGATGCAAGGTCATCTACAAGATTCTAAGAAACTATCTCAAAAAAGCTCTTTTAATTATTTAAAATGAAAACTGTTAATTGCATAAACATTGTCACCAGAGAAAGATATGAAGCCAACAGCAACAAAACAGATTCTTATAATGCATTATACAAAATGTGCAATTATAATCGAATGGTTGCTATATCCACTCTCCCTCTGTAGGAACATAACTAAATATACTCTCTGTGCATGGACCAGATGGAACTTAAGAGGAGATTTTATATTAGGAGACAGCTGTCGCACAGTCTCTATTTCAATGTTTTTTCTTTTTAAAACACAGTTCAGCATTGTGAAGACCGACATGGGTACTAAATACTTACCAAAGATAAGACTGCATACCGTATTTGAGAATAAGAAATAAAATGTGTTTGTTTGGGACAAGTATAAAGTTTAACAATTAAGTACAAATAGAGGTAAACATCAGGAAACAGCGATTAGAATACCTAGCTTGTTCCAGACCTCATGATTGACATGCATTTGGCTGCATGCATGCAAAGTAAAAAAACAATACATAAAAAAAAAACCGTAACAGACAAATAGACGAAAGAAAGTATGATTGATGGTATAAAGTAGTGATGGCAATGTGGTTTGGCTTAAACAGCTTCATTTTCAGTATCATAACTCTTTTAAAAGACTTCCTGCTGCATATTAAAATAAACAGTTCAGACAAAGTTTATTATTAAAGTGTTTGCCTTTATTTATGAAGCCTCTGCTTTCCTTTCGTGGCTTTGTGTGGAAAAAATGCCACATTTTTTTTTCCAAGCCGAAGTCTCATCGCAGATGCAGAATCACTTCAGAAGCAATTTACTGTTCTGTTTTGTAACATATACTGGCTAACATGTTTTATGATAAGCTTCCAGGAGCCCAGATATCTCCCTTGTAGATTACCAAATGTTAATAGAATATGTAATATGAAAGACTTTACCCGCTTTGGGGAATATATATTATACCCTTCATGTCAAATACAAATGACAGCTCTTGACTGCCAACACAAAATAAATATGTAAATTCTGGTACACCCAGAATAAGGTATTAAAATGTGTACATATAAGTAGTGGGGCCTAAAGTCTACATGCTATTCAAAGTTATATTTAAACACATAAACAGAGGTAGAGGCATCTACTCTCATATGCTGCCATAACTTTGTGTATGCATTGATTTGTATGGGCTATTGCAGGAGTTTGTGTAATGTATAAAATGTCCTTCACGAATACAAATACAACCTTATGCAAATATAGCTTGGTGCAATACACATTTGGCTTTGTTTAAAAAAAAAATTCAATAATAGGTACAAGTGTAAAACATAATAGATGTACAAAACACTGTATATGAATACCTGGATATAGAACATTTTGTAGATGATCTTACCTGTTCGGCTCCAACCATACTAATTGGTTTACACTTAAAAAGGTGGTTGATAAATTTTGGAATAAAGGAACTGAAAACCAAGAAAACCAGAATATTAAAAGCAAATACTTAATGAACCCATATTACAGACTTATAGACATTAATATATCACAAATTACAAAATGGTAATAAAATTTCATACTTTAAAATCAGACATATAATAAATACCATCCTCAATAAGGCACTATATACTCTCCATAACAAGGCTCTATATCATACATCCCTATATAACGGGATTTATGATATAAAAGGATAACCTGAGGATAATAAAAGATGAATATAGTTTTCTTATGAGGGATGCATTCTGTATACCCAGAGAAACCTTTTTTTTTTTTTTAGGAATACTTAGTTTTACTTGGGCCGTTGTGCACTTTTTCGTGTCTATTACGGTATTGATATAGGATGAGCCGCGAACTCAAAAGGCCTGCATCCGCATTATGCTAAAAACTATATTGATAATTGTATAGCGTGTATTTGCATACGTTTAAAATACTACTACTAGTATCTTTGTTATTCGTTACAATCCTCTTATTTTTCTTCTTTACTATATGTTTAATAATGGAGGAACTTAAAACCAAATGTCTGTATATATTTTCTCATATGGCCATTTTTTTTCTTTCAACAAAACCACAGAGAAATTGTCTTTTATAATACGGCCAGAAACAAAATTACTTGGTTTGGGAATCTTTGAAAGTGATTTGTAAATTAAGGACAAGTACAAATATGGAGCAAGTCAAGGAAATCTTTGGTTACTTACTTAGCAAACTTGATACAGAACTGAGTGAAGTACTTTCTGGTTGATGCCAAGTTATCTCGAATAATGGGGACATTCTGCTTAACATGCAGAATAATGGATGTAACATATGGACTTTGATCGCCAACATGTTCCACATTTTGCCACTGCATCTGTACAACAAAATAAAACAGATTGCTAAGAAATAAGGTACAAAACACACCTCTCCCGGTACAGAGTAAGAGTAACACTGTGTAAGCACCACAACCAAACTTTGTCATTTTATTATAAAACAGAAGGTGAAATCATTAATGCAAGATGAATCCAGAGTAGTAAAATTATACCGAGATATTCATTCCTTCTACCAATGAGCAAAATAGCTGTCATCAGCTTTCTGGGATAACATTTGTGCGATACTGAACAAAATGTCTGAGTTTTATGTGCTGCCAAACCATGGCACAGTCTTATGTGGAGATTAGTGGATGAAGGGCATGCATCCAATTTGAGCACTTGACACAAATATGAAGAATTAAAATCCTCTGACTCGCAACCATCTAACCACTATATAATTTTAAATTGTCAATTTTTCTGCCATGATTTTTAATTAAGTTGAGGTCTAGACACTGGCTGGGCCACTCCAGGACCTTAAAAACGTTTCTTACGGAATCATTCCAGTGTGTTTGGGGTCATTGTCATGCTGGAAGACCCAGTCACGTTATATCTCCAATGCTCTTAATGAGGGAAGGAGGTTTTTGGCCAAAGTCTTGCTATCCATGGCCCCATTCATCTTCTCTTTAATACGGATGAGTTGCCCTGTTCTATTTGCATAAAGGCAACCCCAAAGCATGATGTTTCCACCCCCATGCGTCACATTGAGTATGCTGTTTTTACCATTCATTGTTCTTCTTCCTCCAAATATTGGACGTTTGGATGCCTAACATATGTACCCTGTTTTTGGGGACGTCTTGTCGTCTGCCCACTGTAATAACTTGTATAACTTTCTCGCCTTTTACTATTCAAGCTTTTATATTTATGTCTGTATTAATATTAATCTTGATGACATTGATGTGTTTATTGTATCCATCTATATTTTTGGACTATTACTGCTCATTGTATTCTGATGTTGTATATGTACATATTTGCTTCTGTGAACTTTTTGTTCATATCTCTATTTTTCTATTGAACCTTAAAATCCTAATTTCCCCTTTATATTAATTTTAATATGTTCTGTTTAAAGACTCCTATCACAACTTTGTTTTAAAACATTAGGCACAATCAGCTGCTGTATTCATTTTTGTAAGGAGTAAGGAGTCTTTTTAATTAAATTTAATGTATTTTTTGTATTATCAAACAGAGAGAAGACAACTTAATGCTGAAATTCAACATGGTTTTGCCCACTCGTAATGTTACACTCGTTCATGTTCAATACTACGCAAGTCTGGATACAGTCCAAAGGGACTCTTTGTGGTGTGCTTGTATACAACACTGCAATATATGTAAAATGACTTCCCAATTTCTATATATTTTTAACTAAAGACTCTTTCATGTTTTTTTTTTTAACTACATAAAGTGGCTGGAAAATAACTGTGAACAGAGATACAGTTTATCATCTTTATTTTTTTTACTGTTTAGAGAAGCTGCAGCATTGAAAATCCATTAAGGGAAAGCTGAACTGTGCTGTGGCTGTCAGAATAAATTTTATCATCTGGCTGTAACTGTTTTTCCCCCTTGTGTTTTTCTTGGGTACTTTCCAGGTAGTTTTCAACTGGTCCCAACTAACAAGCAGAACAATAAAAAGTTAGCATATGCAATTGCTCCCTGATTGCAATGTGCCTGAACACAGGTGCCTGAATGGCAGGTAGAATAAACTCCATATAGCAGGAAAACTAAATAATTAGACAACGAGTTAAACAGTACTCTCCACAGAAAGATGTCGACGCTTCCTACATCATTCCCAGTATAAATGTGAATGCTGCTGGTAATTATACTTCACAAAGCAATATATGTCACTGTTAATGCAACACAGNATCTGCTCGATATGGGTGTAAGTGAAGTATAAGCTTGGGAAGGCAAATGTAAATGAAATGGACTTCCTGCATGGAATTGTATTGCAGTGAAAAGATCATGATGAAAACATCTTGGGGTGTATTTACTAAGCGGCGAGATTGCAGTGAGATTGAAAAGTGGGGATGTTGTTGAGTTCATATTCTCCGGTGTGTAAAATGAAACAGAGAGCTACAATCTGATTGGTTGCTATGGGCAACAGCCCCACTTTCNAGTCTCACTCAATCTCGCCGCTTAGTAANTATACCCCNTTGNCTTCAGTTATTAGTAAAATATTTGAGTAAGTATAAATAACTAGAAACAGCATGGCTCCTTGATACTGTTTTATGAAGCATGAAACTAACAATGCTGAAACTGAACATTCCAGCAATGACCATGTATTTGTTTCAGCTCTTTCTCTCAGGCTGTTTTTATTAAAAAGACAGTATTTAATTTGGGCCTGACTTGTACACATATATAGCGAGACATCTGAAACACAGCATGATCTTATTCATAAAGAAATAACATCAGGTTTGGGAAGGAGCCAACAGGATAACTAAAAGAGAACACAGACACTCTCTTTGGGAAGTTATTTAGCAACTACCACTAGNTTCATAGTTGATGAATAGGATGATAAATAACCTTCTTATAAAATCCAGTAGACCATAAACTACTTCAGAATTATGGTTTCCTTCTTTTAGCTGTCACAGAAACAATCTGGTTAAAGCAAAATACTGGTGGTTATTAAGGAAATCAAAGTGAAGTCAAACCCTTATAACCCTTTTCCAACAAAAACCTGGGTACATTCCAGGGTTTTTTACCCAGGTCAAAAATAAAATGACCAAGTTTCCACCAAGTGTCAACCAGGGATTTTTTCCAGGTTGACACAATTTTCCACCGAATGGGGCAGAGTATTGTAACCTACTATGTTTTAAAGGTTTAAAGGGAAACGCATTTTTCACCACAGCGACCCAGGAAAAATCCCAGTTAAAACCCTGTATTGACCTGGGTTTTTTCTACCAACAAAAACAACGTAGGTCTATGTGAATAAACCCGGGTTTTTTTTGTCGGTGGAAACGGTATTATTGTGAAGGCAATAATGAGTTACACAAGGGATTTTTTAAAATGTTTTTACTTGTTTACAGAAGAAATTAGGGATTGGGTTGGCATAAAGATGTGTACATGTGAGGTGAAACCAGGGGTATATATAATAATGTTGCATACAATGTGATACACTCAGGCCCTCTAGCAAGGAGGCGAGGCTGATTCGGGATGGGCAAAGCCATGAATATGTGGGCGAGATGATGGGCGAGTGAGGTTGAACCCCTGTGATTAACACGGCTTAGAACAAAACATGGCACTATGTAGGGTATAGTGTTGTATGTAGGGATGAAAACAGCATTTGGCACACGTACATGACGTGACATGTCCTGTTTTAAGAAAAGTCAATTTGATAGTTTACCTGGTATAGCCACACTGATTACACCCACTGTAGTTACTAATGAGTAATACTGCTTTGGCTAAATACATTTAAAGGGTATTTTACTTTATGGCCAACTAAACATCTATATAAAATATAAAACTAAATTTAAAATTGTTATTAGCAGTGGAGGGGACCAGAGGAAAGCTTCCTCTGAGGTATTTCCCATTTCTACATCTAATGTATGTGCAAAGCTCTAGTTACAGAGACTGACAGTCTCTTTCTAGGGGTTGAACTGTTTGCACCTTTTTTATATTTATCACTAACTCACCCCCATGTGTGTATCTCTTTTGTTATTTACATTGTTAGGCTACTTATAACACTTTGTATTTTATTCGAAAGAAAACTAAAGGTCAGAGACTTAATATTTGTATCCACACACTGTCTATTTGAAAGAGAGATCTCAGCTGCGCCACCTTGCTGAAACATGAAGGTTTGACTAGGATGATATAAGCTCAGATCCCTGCTAAGACTACAGACACATGACATAGTTAAGTTAAAACACGATGAACTGACTCCTAAACACCTCCCTTAATACTTATAAATCTATGTAGATGTAATATATAACAGCAGTAGGCTCCCATGTTGCTGCTCAGCTCAGCAGATGAACCATAAGCTAGTAATAGATAAACCGCTACACAAGCTGAATTCTGTGTATAAATTGCTGTCATATAATAAACAAAATATGAATAAGATGCTAGACTGTCAGAAACACTGTGAGCAGCTAATTGTTGCAAACAGAACTGCAGTGCTGGATGATATACAGTTTGTAAACATTAATAGCACAAAATAAATCATTAAGCATTTTAAAATAATTACTGTAATTGTGTTATTATTATTAATAATAAATAATAATAATAATAAAAAGAGCATGGGTTGCTATGTGCGCATTGTAACTAGCACTGGTATATATAGGCTTGAGCTNGCAATGGGAAAATCATGGGCACAGATGGGGCCAACATTAGACTTTACATCTCTGTACCGATGAAACCAAAAAGAAGTTTTCTTTTTCCTGTTTAGATCGTGTCAATAACACTAGAGTTCTACAGATCTACAGATCTCCTGTGGGATTGTTAATTCTGGAGTGTANTACTCATGCATACAGTCTATAGGAGTCACTAAAGGGACCTTGGTCCCTTTATCAACACATAATATCATCATCACTGCTTTGCTTTGTTGATTCATATTTTGTAATGACATTTNGGTGCAAATTTTATATAAATTTACCCATAATTTTGTCATCATGGATACTATGCTGATGGACATGTGTAAGGCATGGTACCCCTTCATAATGCAGACATGGGAAATAGAATCACATCATGAAAAATTCTGATGTTTTTCATACATTGTCATATTGTATATACAAATACTGGTGAATTATTGGAATTGGAATGAATGGAAAACCTTTATGCATCTGATTGCAAAATCCAGAGCTGACAAAATACACCACAATATATATTCTCAAAGTGCATGCAATATAACCAGAACGCATATTATTTACACCTACATATATATTTCCACATTACAGTTACTTCATATACTTAAGTATAAGCCTAGTTTTTCAGCACATTTTTTTGTACTGAATGTGCTCCCCTCGGCTTATACTCGAGTCATTGTCCTGTATGATGTCAATGAGTTATCCCAGTATTTTGAGGTGAAATTAGGCAACTCGGCTTATATTCGGGTCGGCTTATACTCGAGTATATACGGCTTAAATCACGGTAGTTGTGATTTATTAGCTTGATATGAATCTTAATGACAAACAAGCCCGAATGTACATACCTTACTCATAGCAGTAAGCGCAGGATCACAAGCAGAATCTAGATCTTGCACCAGGAGTTGAATACTGTTTGAGATTACACTAAATAAAACAAAATGAAATGATGTGACCCGAGTGATATTTCTGGATTTAAAACAAAAAGACNATGTTGAAAGGGTTCTCCATAGTAAACTACTACAGATGTTAACAAGTAGAAAGCCGGATGTGTGATATATGCCATGACAAATACAGCTATCAACAAATGTGTTAAATCAAAGGAATAAAGTACAAACATATAACATACAAACATAGTACAAACATAAATAGGAACTTTTATCATGAATAGTATCGATGGTTTATTCGTGTAGTTTAGACATTCATAAATAACGCCATTTATAATGTATGATACTTCTGATCCCGGTAAATGAAGCATTATATATAATGCGTGTATGATAAGTTGATATTTGAATAGTAATTTATGTAACATACATTTCTACAGTTAAGCTAAATAAGGGTGCCATATTCCGTCCATAAAGCGATATATTTATATTATATACACTACAAACTTACAGAGTACCTGTGTATTGTAACCATTTTAATAGAATATATACCAATATATTGCATCTAGTATACGGATAAATGGATANAAAGTGACAAACAACATTAAGTGCAAATTCAAGATGACCTTACTTGCTAAAAGTATCCATTTCTCCTGTAAGATTTATTCTTTCGGTCAGTGTTATATCTACTTTTTCTTTCAGCTTCTCCTCCAGCTATTAAGTGACAAATGTAAAGNAAAAGTCAGTCTGCAGATACATTAACTAAAATATATTAATATCNCTTAATTTCCCCAATAGTTACACAGTCAACTAATGAACATTTTAAAATACATTATTAACAGTACGATATGACGCTTACTTGTTGTGTAGTGGCGAGGCAATACTCTGCAGTGCTCAGGATACTGCAGATGAGACACAGTTCTTCTGTAGTGAATTTTGCCACTTCAGAGCCTTCCTTTTCCTTTAAGAGACTGGTGATGGTCAATCCAGTGCTGCTACTACTTGTTCTAACGGCAAAACATACAATATATTAATATTTAGCTCTGCAGCTATTTTATCATTGTTAAGAATCACTATCACTGAGCTCACTGGGTGCTTCTTCACGTTTTAATAGAAAATATACACCACACGATCGATTTATGCAAAGGTAAAATATTTTATCATGAAANGCTTATATCAGACTAAATGCAGCCCTTCTCTAGAATAATTTATAGTTGATAAGNGATAAAATGCAGTGTTGTTGGATCACCGTGCGATCGGAGATCACTACCTTTGCATGCAAGAGACTTCCAACACAAGGACTATGCCTTTAATGCACAGACCCAATAGAAAATGGGATTGGTCCATAAATAAGGAGCTTTTCCCTCATGTGATAGAACAGTAATGAACACTACATTAGAGTTCCAGAGGCATACAGCTGACGAATGTTGTTTGGTGGAATAACATAACTTTTTCCGACAAGGCTGTTTCTGACAACCAGACCATGACACAGGAGAAGCTCTGGCAGTGCCTGACCCCAACACTCCATTCTTCGCTGCCTATCCCTAACCTTCCCCTCCTCACTGCCTAACCCTAACCTTCCCCTCCTCNCTAACCTTCCCCTCCCCTCCGTTAAAAATGGGGCTGTCGCAACTGCATTTGGGCAGTGGCATATGGTTGGAAAAAGCTTACTGCCATATTTCATTTGTGGTGACTTGAGAACTAAAGTAGAGGTTCAACATTAAGTATGGTGACAGATCCATACAGCAGAAAATGATATTCAATTTACACTGCAATATTTGTGCTGCACTGTATTTGTAAACTGGATTTCAACAATGAAAGTTAAGGGCTTTGTAGTTGTTTTTTTAAGGTATTAAATCAGACTAAATGCTATAAGCTACCACATTAATGCTCATTGAACAATTCACTTAAGTAAATGACAATTACATTAAAATTTTAATAACCAAATACATGTTTTGAGACTGGAGGAAAACAAGACATATCATTTTATAGATTTGATTTCCGTTCAAAAGAATAAATACTAAACTGACTTTATAAATCTGAGGACAGGTTTTAAAGACCCCCCCCCATGTCTTCTGGTTTTAGGTACATACTAATAATAGTTGCTGGAACCCATTCACTCAGGATCGACCTAATGGTTGGAAACAGCTGGACAGATCTTGAACATTTCTCAGATCTAACCATTAATTTCTAAAGAATCNCCATGTCTTATTTTAACAGACGACGGTGGAGCCTTCCTCTTGGGTGTACAGAACATACAGTGTTTGTTTTGGAAGCAATCACTGTTGTTGAAAGGTCTGAAGGAGTGCAGAGTACAGGTATCCCTTTTACCTTGCTCATTTCCCAATAAAGAAAATACGTTTGGGGAGATTTTCAGCAGAAAGGAATCTGTTGGTGTCTTATTGCAAGTATAAAAGATACCTACACCTTTCCAAGGAGCACAATAATCCTTGGAAGCCCCCTGTGCTCCCAGAGCAGAATAAAGATTTATTGGACTACAGGGCTACTACTACATTTAGCAACATACATCATATGTGCGCACGAAAGCAGCAATTCATCTGTAGGAAACACAGCCGACAGGATAATTTCCTTACAATGCTGTACGTAGGAGCGGAATTTACAAGCCAGCTGTGCATTTAGACATTAATAAAGTGACGCATGCCTCAGACTCTGCTAGTAAAGTATATAACACACCACTGCAGAAGTGCTACTTTGTTTCTGTATTCAGCCTGCAGACAGTCCCGGCTTGTGAACTATGCAGCTGCTATCAAGAGAGGTTGCTCATATGTAGAAATAAAAATATTAAGCACTCAGCACTCCTGGCTCNTAAATCTTAGAACACTTTGTTAAGAGGGAAAGGTGAGAAGATACAGAAGAATACCTAAAATGTATTATTTTACTCTAGTGCGTCATACAACTTTTAATCCCAAGTATGATGCGCTAGGGATACAAACTTGTATAGACCACGTAATGGCAATCCATTCAATTATCCATAGAAAGGTACAGCAGTGTCAGTGTGTATGATCTCAGAAACAAATAAAGGTACATGTCAAGAAGTAATACTCAAATCAGAAGTGCTCAGGGCTCCTTACTGACTCACTGACTCACTTACAATTATCTGTTGGTATGGCAAAGTCATAATAAGCCCTTGATAACAATTACATATTACTGGAAAAAGCAATATACAGTAGATTAAATACTCAAAAAATCCAGGTATAATTCTTTAGTAAATATTAACTAATACCATTTAAACATGNAATTTCCATTCAATGATTGTTTTATGTAAGCCAATCCACAGTATCCTACTGTGAAGTAATTCAGTTCTGAGGCTAAATAATAACAGATGAAGTAGTACATGAGTTTTAGGAAATCAATTTTACAAAATGTGTTGAGTTTATTTTCCTATTAAACCAAAGAAACAAAATCAGTTTCATTTCATATGATGATTTAAAAATGAACTCACTTGGGTAGATTACCAGACAGGATTTTTAAAGCGTACTCCCGCAGATATTTCTGGAATATTGAGGTTAGGGCAATCATTGGCTCTCCAGTGCTAAGTTGGGAGCATTGCACCATGCACTTCTTGTAGTAAACAAACAGGTCAGCACAGCTTGGGAGCACGGCTCCTGCATCCTCTGAAGTTGATTTTGGTGGGCCCTGGGCCTTAAAATCNCCGACAAAGCGGTCAATTAGTTCTCCAAGGTTCCTGTAGGTAAAGAGAAGTGCTTGTATTGAGTATTTGTGAGAAGGATGCTGCATAGTAAAACTAATTCACCTTGAAATGTTTAATCAGTCACTACAACCAACATNATTTTATACTAGTAGACCTTTATTAACGTAATAAGCAAAATAATTGCTACAGCAACATTCCACTCCGATACAAGATCTCCTCATTAGAATGGAGTAAGAAAGAGGGGAATAAAGACGGTGAAACACAGAAAAGCAGGGAATATTTATTAAATCCCCTTTTAGGACATTTATAGCAAAATTGTGGAAAAATCCCTTACTCAGAAAACCTCAAGTCCCAAGAATTCTACATAATAGATCTCATACCTACATAAACGTAATGTGCAGAAAAGAAGTTTTATGTTTCTACCGTTTTTATGTTCCTTTATTATCCAAAAGTTTTAACATTTGTCTCCAAACCACTTTTATTTTCCACATACCTTATGAAGAAACTTGAGAACTGTTTTTTACTAAAACTTGCCAGTACCAGAAAAAAAACCTTTTATTTCCTTCAAAATCAAATGAAATAACCTATTGAGTTACTTGCTATATATTAAATATTATATACTGTAAACCACTAAAATGCAAAAAGTAGACNTAAAAAACAAAGTTTATTTGCTTAACAAAATAATAGTGAAATAAACAGTCTAAGGTAAATCAATGATTAATAAATAGCATATCATCATGAAAGATTGAGTATGAAGCATTTGGAAGAAAAATGTTTATTATTATTATCATCATCGTCATTATTTTTTATAAATATTAATAA
>JABWIB010001445.1:0-13895 GCA_016617825.1 Platyplectrum ornatum | reverse complement strand
GTGTGGTATGACTATCTGTTACATTTTTCACGACATTTGCGCATTTTTCACGAAAAAATCCTGACTGTATCAACCAAAATTTACCACTAACTTAAAGTACAATGTGTCACGAAAAAACAGTCTCAGANTCAGTTNGATNCGTTAAAGCATTAAAAAGTTATTACCACATAAAGTGTAACATGTCAGATGTGTAAAATAGGGCTTGGTCTTTAGGGACCAAATAGGCTGCTTCCTAAAGGGGTTAAAAGACATAAAGAAAAATTTTTTATGACAGGTAAAATATGTTGATAAATGTACACCTATGAGCAGTGAACAGAAGCTAATACATAGTAAATTAAATAGATTTAAATTGTAAAACAAGCTGTTATAATCCATAAAATAGCACAATTTTTCTGATTGGATGAAACCCTTCCCTATTAATTACAATGGGACACAGAGCTGTTGAGAATAGCTTATAAGGTACTGTATGGTAGAAGCTAAACAACAGGTAAATAAAGATCATCCCTCTCGTCATTTGAAATTGAGATTCCTGATAGGAAAAGAAAAGAATGACAGCTGCCTGAACCCAATAGGGGGGAGTGANAAAAAAAGCATATAGTGAGCGTGGAAGACACCCTGAGAAACAGCAATACATTTGCCGAGAGTACTGTTGCAGTGCTATTGGCTAAAGCTATAAATGTGACACAAAGGAGAGGAATGATTGGTTCTTCTTCTCTATTTAACACTAAACACCTCTGATCTCAGGCATATATATTGACAAAACGTGTCGGGGAAACATACATTGATAGGGTCTCCAGGGGATTACATTCTATATTTTATTAATTACTGAGTGATAATTACAAACTTGATATCTGATATTGTTGAAGATCCTAATAATAGGTCTAAGGTTAACTAGGACAGCTATGCTACTTATTCAGCAGTGTTATTAGCAAATAACCCTGACAGGGACAGTGAATTAGGATATTCTGTATAGGGCACAATAGGATTCTGACCCTAGAAAAAGCTTTACACTCTTGATTTTTCAATTTGAGGAAATGATCATCCCTCTGTGAGCCAATTTAGAGTTTTATTAAATCACTATTTCTATTTCTTCATTAAATCTATATAAATCTTGTTGCATTTGCATTTGAGACAGTATATGACACATTTGGTGTCACATGTCAAGAATGATTAATGTAGTGGACATGATGATATTTGTCCATAAATTGTTTGGTTAAAACCATATGGGGACAGGCCTTGCGTTTACCACATTTATGGAAACCTCGTACATTGCTTGTATGTGTTTGAGTTGCTTGTAGGTGGCTTTGGGTTAGTCTATCCTTCAAATTTATNGCCCTTCTCCAGCTTACTTGTAGATTGGGGCCAATGGCGTTGGAGAAGTGTAGGTGTTTAGAAATTATTTGCTATACATTCTACTCACATCCCCACAATGTCTCTTCTAGAATCGACTATTGGTTTATTCCTGACTCTCTGCTCTTCCGGTTTTTTGTATTGAAAATATAGCCATCTCTGACCATGCCCCTATTTGGTTTAAATTAAATCTCTCACATTCTGTTTTTTCTTCCTACAACTGGCGTTTCACTACTTATCTCTATACCTCCTCCACCTTCCGGGAACAATTAGAATATCACTTCCTAAATTATGCCGATGACAATATCAAACATGTGGATGACCCAGCCCTATTTTGGGCTGCCTCTAAACCAGTGATGCGTGGTCTTCCTGGCCCGTTTCCGAGCTCTGAACACTGATCTTACTTATGCTCTCCAATCTGACCCCTCTGAGGCCAATCATTTCCATTATCTTGATCTTAAACGCAGTTAAAATACTCTCTTCACAGAAAAAGCTACTACTTCCTTGGCCTATAAAAGTAACAGATTCTTTCGCTGGGGTAATAAATCTGGCAGGTTGCTGGCTAATTTAGTTAAAGCTGACACCGCACTTCGTCTTGCTTCCCTCCGCATGATGGACGGCTCCTGTGTACTACACCCTGACGATATCTCTGCGGCGTTTTTCCGATATTTTNAACNATTGTACTCTGCTGACCCTGATGATACTCAAACAGACGTGTCCTTTCTCCGCGACGCTGCTCTTCGTAAATTGACTGAGGCTGAACGTGCTATTTTGTCTAAACCTATTACGGAGACCGAAGTCAAATCTGTTATTTCTTCTCTCCATAACAATAAAACACTGGGACCTGACGGACTCCATGCTGAATATTATAAACTGCTGGCTCTCGCCTTTCCCCCTCCCTGACTTCTTTGTTCAACTCTATCCTGTCTGGTGCTACTCCCCCTTCTGATTTAAACGTAGCTCGCATTATAGTTCTTCCCAAACCCAATAAGGATCCTGCTTTATTGACTTACTACCATCCGATTTCATTATTAAATCAAGACCTTAAAATTTTCTCCAAACTCATAGCACTCAGACTCCAATGTATTTTACCTGACCTGCTGCACCTGGCCCAGCGGGGTTTCACAAGGGGTTGCCACTCTATACAAAATCTGAGACAATTGATAGCTGCTATGGTCCATTCCCACCAAGCCAAGGAAACTCGTAATATTATAGTTAGCCTCGATGCGGACAAGGCTTTTGACTGCATCTCCTGGTCCCATCTTATTTGTATATTTAAATTTCAATACTTTGGCCCTAAATTCCTTAATCTCTTTCATGCTCTGTATGATAGCCCCTCAGATTTCCTGACTATTAACAACCTCAATACACCCTGCTTTACCTTGAGCTGGATAACCCGGCAGGGCTGCCTTTCTATCAATATTGCCATGAATCCCTTTATACGTTACCTCTCTCTCTCTCTCCTGCTTGGCGGGTATGCGGGTCAGGGGTTCTGAGCTTCTGGTTGCAGCTGTTGCGGATGATCTNCTTTTGTATATGAATGATCCCCCTCTCTTGCTGGACAAATTATGGAGTTTTCAATCCATGCCGGGATTTATGGTGAATATTGTAAAGACGTAGGCACTGGCCTTCTTTTTTGGAGGGGCGCATTTCGGGCCCTAATTTTTCCTTCAAATGGGCTTCTGATTCTCTAAAGTACCTTGACATTAATCTCCTACCTCACCCTTCCCGCTTGTATTCCCGTAATATTGCTGTAGCCGTCCAAAATGTGGTCTTAGAGTTGCATAGATGGCGACACTTACCGTTATCCTTTCTTTGCCGGTGTCATTTAATAAAAATGGTCAGTTTCCCTAGGCTACTATATTATTGGAAAATTCTTCCCTTTATTCTTACTACTCGTGATTGTGCCTCTCTGGACAAAGTGTTTCGCACTTTCATATGGTCAGGGAAGCGGTTTATACAAATTTGACTTTAGAACAGTCTTTTAGTCCTGATGTCCATCTAGTCTCTCTGCTACATGCTACTCCCCGCAACCTGGTTCTGTCAGAGACAACAGATTGATTTCTGTGTGTCGGGCTTGGAGACGGGTTAGGAAGCGCCTTGGTCTTTCGTATACCCATTCCCTCTTTCTCCCATTCCACAACAATCCTGACTTCCCTGCTGGCCAAAACTCCAGGTTTTATTCCACCTGGCACACGTCCGGCCCCTACATGATTTCTCATTTCCTTCACCCCTCTACTAGATCTTTGCAACCTTTTGACGTTATGAGGTCTACCTTCACTTTGTCATCTATCCCTCTATTCTCTTATCTCCAGGTGGTCAGTTATGTTCGTACGGTGTTGGGACATTTGCCGTCTGCGGCTGCTGTGGGTTTGACAGTACACTGCGGCTGTCCTCTCTGCCTAAGCTTTCTACATCCTCTTTATATTCTCATATTCGCACCCTCCCACCTTTATCCACTCTCTCCACAGGAATGTCTAATTGGCCAGACTCCTTCTCCGACCTTACTCTATCTGAAATACTAAAAGCCCATGGCAAAATGTCAAAAAAATTAGTTTCCCCTTCCTCCATGGCAGCACACCTTTGGGAGTTTGCTCCCCATAGGTCCCACAACAGGAAAGGAAAAGACCCTGGCAGTACAAATACGCTCCTCCCACCGCCAGCAGTGTCTTTTTCCTTTCCTGTGTTACCTACAACACAAGGTCGTGTGTGGGTCCGCGGCTTTCCTGGGCTTCACTCTCCTCGGCCTCTGGGCTCTACATGCGGTCAGACCGCAGTCTGTTCGTGCCGGCAGTCAATGCTTCCAGGGCGCGCGCACGGTTGCCGGCTAATTTATGCACTCCCTAGCCCCTACTTGCGAGGGCAGGGAGTAAGGACCGGCTGTGCAGGCGCGCCCATAATACAGCATTGGCATTACTATCACCTGCCCCTATTAGCGAGGGCAGGTGCATTCAGCCACGGTCAGCGGCGCCAGCCCAGCTTTATCCATTGAGAAATTGGGTGTGACGTCAGCAATAGGCGCCAAACTATTTAAAGAGGCAGTGCATTTTTTTCTTGGAGTTCTGTGCATGCTGCATTCTTCAGTATGGAGGATCAGAGCTCCACAAGGAAGCCAGGGTAAGCTTGGACCCATACCAATTTTAGTTTGTTTGCTGTTCTTTGTCTTATAGACTGTTTCTCTTCCAGATCTGAGTCTAACAGATCCAGACCACCATTAAAAGCTAAAGCCAAAAGACCCAGATATACCAATTGTTCTATTTGTGATGCTGACCTCCCTGAGGATTATACTCTACAGGTGTGTGAGAGCTGCAGGGCTAAGGAGGTCCAGACGCCTTCGCCACAAATGCTAGAATTTGCGCAGATGATGAAAAATATCCTGGCGGAATCATTTGCTACCAAGGAGGAGATCAGGGCATTGTCTGCTCAGCAGGTCAGACCAATTGTTACAGAGCCAGAAGAAAATGTGGTGTTGGAACCGGGTCAGATGGTTCAGAAGAGGAGGAAGCACCAGCCCTTTCGGATTCATGCGTCAATCCGGACCTGGGGGGGAATTCACTAACTGACGATTTCCACAAATGTGTAGTCACTAAGTGACGAATGTGTTTTTTTTCGTCATTTTGTTTGACGTTTACAGATCGTCAATGTGATATCGCTGTGACGATTTTTGCAATACAATGGATACAAAAATGGAATTCACTAACACACCCACACATCGTCATGACGATTTGTAAAAATCGTCAAAAGGCCAATCGTCAGCAGAGAGTGGAGATTTCCATAGGAGTACTATATAAAGGCACTCATACAGCACTGAAAGCTTGTTTGACCATTCATAAAAATGGAAGCTGCAACAGTCACTAATANATATACCACTCTCAANTNCAACCACAAACCACTCTCCCGACCTCACCAAGCTCCAAACACCTCTGAGGAAATTGCCCAGGCACAAGTTTATANAGTGATTGACACATAAATATTATGTGCCATAATTTGCTGTTGATTAACAATAATTACCAGTAACAAGGCTTCTAATTNNCCATGGTGATTTCTTTATGTGAATTCGACATGACGATTTTAATGAAAATCGTCAGTGTATACGTCAGTTTAGTGCAATATCGCCTGCCGAATACCAGTTTTTTTCGTCAATGGATATCGTCAGCATTCGTCAGACATTACATATCGTCAATAGAAATCGTTACTTACTGAATACTATACATCACCAGTCACTGACGATTTCAGATCACTGACGAACGCTGACGATATGAAATCTCAGCAGAAATCGTCAGTTAGTGAATTCCCCCCTGGTCTCTAACCTCCTTAAACTTATTTACAAAACACTTGACATTCCTGAACCCCCGCATGAGAATATCCTGCAGGATTTATTGTTCAAGGAGCCTCAGAAGAAAGAGAAATCATTTCCATTATTATTTTTTTTTCTGAAAAACGTAATCGTTGAGGAGTGGAGAACGCTCGACAAGCGTCTTCCCACCCTGGAAAAGGTATCAAAAACTTACCCATTTGTGTCAGAAGATACGAAAAGGTGGGATGAGCCACCTAAGGTGGATGCAGCTATTTCGCGAGTGGCACATAGGACAACTTTGCCATTAGAAGACATCCGTTTCTTTAAGGACCCTATGGACAAGAGAATAGAGACTGGACTTAAGAAACAACATCTGGTCGTGGACTTGGCCTCAGATCGGCTACGGCAGCAGCTACCACTTCTAGAGTTGCGAGGAACTCTAGCAGATATCGCAGAGGGTGTGACTCGCTCACAATTACTAAAAACAGTTAAGAATCTGCAGACNGCGTTGGACTTTTTATGTGAATCCACGTTGGATGCTGTAAGAATTGCAGCCAAAATAGCGGCTACTGCAGCAGTCACTAGGAGAGCGCTGTGGTTTAAAATCGTGGAGTACGGATAATCATTCCAAAGCCAGACTGCTCTCTTCCCTTTGAGGGTGAATACTTGTTCGGGAAACAACTGGACAAAATCATCTCGAGGTCATCAGGGGGAAAGTCCATTTGGTTACCTCAGGACAGAACACGAAGAAATGCTAATACTGGTGCAAGGCCAGTCTCATCGAATTATAAAGAAGCATGCTCCTACAGGCCTGGTAGGGGTTTTCGCAGAGGANAGTCATCTACGTCCANACAATTTTTTCGTGGCCCCCAGGGAAGAGATGCAAGATTTGCAACGCGCTCGGGACCCCAATGACGGCACAATTCTCGAGGAGAGAGAAGAGGTAGGACGTCTCTCTCTCTTCCGCTCAGAATTGATGAAGTCCTCGGCGGACACTTGGGTGAAGGAAATTATACTTTCCGGATACAAGCTGGAATTCCGCTCTCAACAAAAAGACAGGTTCTTCATGTCCCCATGCCCGAAGATGGGTTCATACTATACCGCTTTGCTGACCAGTCTGCAGAGTTTAGCAGACCAAAGAGTGATCCATCCGGTGCCATTGAAAGAAAGATACTTTGGGTTCTACTCCAGGCTGTTTATCGTTTCAAAACCAAACAGGACAATTCTGGATCTACAGGTGCTCAATGCTTTGCTCAACGTCAGATCCTTCAGGATGGAAACGCTGAGACACATCTTACAGGACTTAAAGCCAGGTATGCATTTAACGTCCATAGATCTGAAAGATGCATATTTGCAAGCCCACCTATCTGCCAAGCCCACCAAAAATTCATGAGGTTTTGTGTATTAAACAATCATTTTCTGTTCACCGTTCACCGTATGGACAGATACCAATCTTATGAAAATCTTTCTTTCAGAAGAGAGGATCTCAAAGATTTTGTCCGTTATTTAGGAAGCCTTGAGAAGAAGGCATCTCACAGCAGAGACATGCATGAAGATCCTGGGGTTGCTAACATCCGCAGCAGAAGCAATTCCATGGGCAAGGTTCCATTTAAGACAGTTTCAAGCATGTTTTCTGCGTCAATGGAACAGGGACAGCACCAACCTATCCCAAAGGATCTATCTTTTAAGCCCCACAAGAAGAGATCTGGAATGGTGGATAGAAGATGGTCGGCTACAAGCAGGAAAACCTTTTGGGTTGCGGACCACAGCGGTTATCACCATGGATGCCAGCATCTTCGGCTGGGGAGCAACGTGCCAAGGCATGTGGAAGCAGGGGAGGTTGGACAGGTCAACAAGCAGAATTACATTCCAACTGCCGAGAGATGAGAGCAGTGACCTTGGCCTGCAGAGCTTTCCAGCAAAAGCTCAAGGGAGCCTCACTTCTGGTGCAATCAGACAACACCACGGTGGTGGCATATATCAGCAACAGAGCAGGCACGGGGAGCAGACAGATGCTCAGAGAAACCACTCTCCTATTCCTATGGGCGGAGAACTATCTTTCAGATATTTCGGCAGAATACATAGCAGGACAGAACAATACAGTGGCAGACAATCTCAGCAGACAAACCATCCTGCCAGGAGAGTGGGAGTTAAGCGACTCTGTATTCCAGAGCATTGTTCGGCGATGGGGACTGCCAGAGATCGACTTGATGACCACAGCACGCAACAAGAAACTCCCGGCCTATTATGCTCGGTACAGAGATCCAGAGGCTGTGGGAATAGCCCCGTGGCACTTCAGCCTTGCATATGTGTTTCTTCCTATTCCGCTGATTCCCAGATTCCTCAGGAGGATACAAGACTCCAATGGAGAAGTAATTGCAATTATCCCGTATTGGGCGAGAAGATCCTGGTTCAGCACAGCGCTCAGGATGTGCGTAGAAGCCCCGTGGAGACTTCCCTGTCCTAAGAACCTCTTACATCAGGGCAGGATTCTACATCCCCATCCAGAGACACTATCGNTGACAGCTTGGCATTTGAGAGCAGAGAATTGAAGAGACAGGGCTTCTCGGACAAGGTCATTGGCACACTTCTTAAATCCCGTACTTATTCCAGAATATGGAAAAAATATACCCATTGGTGTGCAAGCAAAGACAAACAGTTGGACTCCTTACCGGTCATTCTAGAGTTCCTCCAAGAGGAGCTCGAGAAAGGTCTTTCAGACAGTAAGTACCCTTAAGGTACAAATTTCTGCCCTAAGTGCTACACTGGATATTAGTTTATCCTCTAATAGATATATTTCTCGGTTTGTTCAGGCAATTAATAGAATTAGACCTACGGTTAAGTCTCCTATAGCTCAGTGGGATCTTAATCTGGCCTTAATGGAGCCCCCATTTGAACCTTTAGAGGATATTCCCTTATTANAGTTGTCTTGGAAAGTAGCTTTTTTAGTGGCCAGACCATCTGCGAGGAGAGTATCTGAGCTTCATGCATTCTGGATAGAATCTCCTTATTTAGAATTTTTTCAGGATAAGGTAGTATTGAGACCTAACCCGCAATTTCTTCCCAAGGTGGTGTCGGATTATCATATAAATCAGGAGATTTTGTTGCCTTCCTTCTGTCCTAACCCTCAGAACCCTAAGGAGGCCAAATTTCATACTCTAGATTTAGTCACAGTCCTTAAAACCTATNTTCAGTGCTCTGCCTCTTTTAGAAAGTCTAAACAGTTGTTTGTTTTAGCCAAGNGTAAAAATAAGGGTAAAGCAGCCTCCAAAGCCACCATAGCCAGGTGGATACGTTCTTGCATTTCTAAAGCCTATGCTGTGAATAATTTGTCTCCTCCTTCTTCTCTTAGGGCCCATTCTACCAGAGCAGTATCAACCTCCTGGGCCGAGAAGGAATCTGCCTCTATCATAGACTTATTCAGAGCAGCAGGTTGAGCTTCAGCCCACACCTTTACAAAACATTATAGAGTAGATGTCCTCTCCTCCTCTGAAGCCCGGTTGGGCGTCTTGTCCTTTAGGCTAGCCCACCCAGTGATAGTAACTGCTTGGGTAGATCCCAAAGGTGTGCTGCCATGGAGGAAGGGGAAACTGAGGTTTATTACCTGGTAAAGTGGTTTCCCCGACTCCATGGCAGCACCATTCCCTCCCTTATGTATTATTAATTTGTCTAATGATTTGATTTGTTTAAGCTTATGAAGTTAGAAGACTCTGGCGGTGGGAGGAGCGTATTTATACTGCCAGGGTCTTTTCCTTTCCTGTTGTGGGACCTATGGGGAGCGAACTCCCAAAGGTGTGCTGCCATGGAGGAGTCGGGNAAACCACTTTACCNGGTAATAAACATTAGTTCCTAGCTCTTCCAGGGAAATGCTTTACAAAATATTGCACAGGGCCTATCTTGCTCTCAAACTTTGTTTTCTTATTGGCCTGTCTGACAACACAAATTGCTTTATATGTTAAGCCCCAGATGCTGACCACCTACATTGTCTGTGGTCCTCCCCCCCCCCCCCCCCGGAATATCAATGTTAACTTCCCGCTTAGCCTATCTTTTTCAAATGGACTGGGTGGAAACTTCTGTCCATAAGGAGCAACGTGCGGAGCGATTTTTTTTTTTTTATATAACTGGCTGCCCTAATATGCGCAGTCTACCCCCTACCACGGTGGAACATTTAACACAGTGCTTCCAACTTACCTCATGGTATCAACGCAAGCTCCTCACCCCTTTTGGCTCCCTAGAATTTCATGGGTAGGCGTGTCTTTATTTCATTGTACTCAAAACATGTGGTTGTACTTCCTTTTGCGTATCTGTTTATTGTTCATGACCTGTGTTTATTTTCTCTGAATTTGAAATTCGAAAGGAATAAAAGTGTTATAAACAAGAAATTATTTGCTAAATCATCTTCGATTCATAGGAGTGAGTAGTAATCAATATCTTTCAGTTTTGGGATGTTTTTGCACTAGCCTTGGGGTAGATTAATGTTTCACGATTATATTTTAAACTATGGTGGTATGCGTGTTTAATTGAGCTTGATGAATAACTGTGAGCAATAAGTCTCAAGCTGAGTTTTTGTGCTCTGCTCCGAAAAGTTTGATTGTCCGAACAGTTATGGCGAAAGCGAATAAATTCGCCCTTTAGAATTCCCTTTTAATTTAGAATAGTTTTNGATGGAAATTCATGTAAAATGCTATTGGTGGCTGTATCTTTACAGTAGAGGTCACTAGCCAATGTTCCATCCAATAATCGGTGTATTGTGATGTCCAGACAAGCTACACATACATGGCTCATATATGAGGTCAATTTAAGATTGATGTCATTCAGATTTCACTGGGATCTTGAATATTAAAGATCCTGTTTGGTACCATCCCATGCCATCAGAATATCATCAATATAACGGGCCCACATCAATATTGATCGTGCCGCTCATGAAACACCACCTCACGCTCCCACCTATGCCAGTTTATATCTAGGCTGGTAAGTGGCGCCCATCACGGTACTCCGAAGCTGCAGGTAGTAGTGGCCACTGAACATGAAGAAATTATTCTGGAGAATTATTCTGTGAGTAACTCTGAGGAAAAAATTAAAACCACATTGCTATTGATAGCTAAAAAATATTGCACTGCTCTGATACTAATGTTGTGTTAAATGGATGCATACAATCCCTCAACGTCAATGGTGGCAAGACATGTGCCCTCCGGTACTTGTATATCTTGAATTTTATACAAGATATCCATCGTATCTTCCGTATACGATGGGAGAGAGGTTACAAACTCCCGAAGATGAAAATCCAGGAAGACACTGGCTTTTTCCGTTACACACCCATTGCCCGAGATTATAGGGCGCCGGGGAGGGCACATACTAGTCTTGTGCACCTTCAGGAGTAAGTATAGTGTCAGTGTTGGAAAATCCACCTGTAGAAATAGAAAATCTTGCTGACTAATGGTACCATTCGCTGACTTGCGGAGTTGGATCCAACATTAGTTGTTTATAACATAAAAGATGGCTTTGAAAAAGTTTGCAAGTGCAGACGAAACGCGTGAGCCGGGAGCACACCATATTATAATATATCATCTGTACATGCACCGAATATCTTGCAGTATTCCCTAAAAAAACATTGCCTGTGAGAGCAGAAAATATGTAATTGACCATCAATTATCGTATGAATCTGGTACGGTAGTCAAACTGCCGAGACCTTGTGTTATTTTTCTGTTGGGTTTATGTTTCTTACCNCTGCGCCTATATTTTGGCCAGCTGATGGTCGGCCTAGATCTAAAAAAGATGAGGAAGATTGTGAAGAGGGAATGGTGCTCAGTTGTTGAGAATTGTTGGGTAATTTGACTTAATTCCTCTGAGTCAATTTCGGAAGTAGAGTAATCCGTATTTTTATATGTACGCCTACTAATGTTCCATTTGAATACTTGATTATGGAGATAATCGTTCTTATAACGTTGAAGTTTAGAATTCTTTTTCTCAAAATCATTAATGTCTTTCTTGATTAATTCATAGGCTTGTTGCAACTGAATTGAGGTTTCATATTTACGTAAAGAAGTACCAAGTGTAGCTATGTTTTGATTATACTCTTTAAGAATGAGAATATTAATCAATTAAAAAGAACATTTGGTCAAGGCGGTTTCCCATTCAGTTTTTAAGATATATTCCGATACCAGGTGGATACCATAAGATGGAAAGACTTTAGGTCGTAACCCCCTAGGAATCATCTGATTCCACCAAGTCTTAGTTTGTTTTGATAATAATAGGTGGAGTTGTTTTAATTCGCCTTGCCATTCATGTGTATTAGTATTAGGAATGGTCTCAATGTTCGCAAAAATGCGATCCTTGTCTTACATTTAATATCGTTGTCTGAGTTCCAGTTCCTGACTTAAACTACTGGTTAAAAGAAGACATATTGATGCTCAATAGATGGTCAGTATGTGTATGAATATAGTCTGTATGATTCTATATTATATAAAGGTGAGGGCTTGAAAGAATATAATACAATGAACAAAACAAAAACACATTGACTATATGAGGACTGAAGGTAGAGCCTGTGCACGTCTAATGAAACAAGGGCTCTGAAGAAACAGGAGGCCCTTTAAAACATAATAGATGAGACAAAAAGATGGCATTATAAGACAGTTGCCATGATAGACAATTGTTGAACTGTCAGGACATGCATATTTTCAGTATTTATTGCAAAGACTCTAAATTTAAGATCCACTGACATATTCATATTTCTAGAAATAGGACACAATTTCTAAATTCTGTCATCATAGGCAATTACTTCTTGAATTAATATACAGTAACATCAGGGAGATTGTCCAACATTTCAGGGAGTCTGGGAGATCGCCTACTTTTCCTTCACATGCCTTCACAAATGTTAGATACCTCTAAATTACTTGACTTGGGTTTAGTAACTCAGAAGTTAATTCACCCACTTTTTCCTTGGTTGCTCTAGGTCTTCCAGTAGTCAGCTGTGCAGAAAAGTAATGGGTGGCATGGTATTGAACACAGATTTAAAGAGATCTGTGTCTGCAGAACACCTTGAAACTAAAAGCTTACCGTCTCGCTCTCCACCAATGACTCCAAATTGGTAAGTAGTTTTTATTTATTTATTACTCTGATAAACCAAATTAATCAAAGTAACTAACTTGATCTCATAAAGTCTACCTTGTTTATTGTAATTAAGATAATAAGGATGGAGGCATCAATTTACATTTAATCACTGCCTAAACCCAGGTCCTGGGAGATTTTGCTCGGAAATTCCAGAGAATCTGCAACCCTAAAATTAAATGAAATTATTTTAAAATATTGTTTGATATAGATAACTATTCTTGTTTGATCGGTTCTTATCACTATGGTACTGTATAATTAATGAGATCCAAAACTTATGTGGCTAGATCCCCATATATATATTTATGTATGTATATATATATGTATATATGTGTATATATATATATATATATATATATATATATATATATATGTATGAGCCATTATTCACAATTGCAGGGCTTTAATATACACACACCTGAGAGATTGCAACCACTCCTCTTGCACAAGTGCACTAGGGTTGTTGAAGAGCTGCAAGAGGAACTACAGGTACAAAAATTGGCTGTTACCGATACGGATCTGGTGGCACTTGTTGAAACTAAAGTAGCACCATACTCCCACTCAAGGGCCTTACCTGCAGCCCCGTATGCTTGATGAACTTTAGTGTTTATGCAAGTATACCAGTATACTGAGTCATGCTGGTACCTGTAGTTAGTTCTACAATAACAGCATCTCTTTAAATCTCTTTTACTTGATTTGTGGAATAAGCCCTAGTGCTATTTGCATTAGGTGTGGTTTTTAATTGATTTTTTTGTAGGCTCTGACCCCTTAGGGTATAAATATAACAAAAATAGAAAATGAACAGCTAGTTGCTAAGGAGAGCTAAACAAACCCTAAAAAGTTTTTTAGTATATAAATGGCAAAAGAATAAAGGACAATATAGGACCTATAAAACAGGAGATGGGTGGACTGATTCATGATAATAAGGGAAAAGCTGAGATATTAAACAATTTCTTTTCTTCAGTCTTCANTANAGAGGAGCCCATGGTTNGAANAATGCCTAAATATGAATATGCAACCCAACCATTTCTCAATACTTGGGTAACAGAGAAAAAGTCCAAAGGAGGCTTAAAAAATGAAGATAAATAAAGCACCAGGTCCAGATGACATACACCCAAAGGTTCTCTGAGTTTAACTCAGA
>JABWIB010001444.1:55652-76659 GCA_016617825.1 Platyplectrum ornatum | reverse complement strand
GCTGGAAACATCATCTCTCACCTGTAATACTGATTGCAATTAATTCAATTTGCCTCCCCTGCAATTCATCATGGTTTTGCCCACTCTTGAAAAAACCCTTAAATTGGAACAATTTATCTTACCGTGTGTGCCAGGCTTAAGTCATGAGAGTGTAAATTTGGCCCTGTGACATTTACCATTTGAATAAATGATTCTTTACATTGAAAATGCTTGTAAATATACAAAATAATGAATACAGCCTAATACATGATGACATCCTGCAATCCCCATAACAGATTATTTCTGCTGTGTCATCAGTGTTTATAAGTATTTTACAAAGAGGATCATCTACCTTCACTGCCCTCTGTACTATTTCATCAGCCCTGTGTTACTATTTATTCTCACATTTCTTCCATTGTTTCCCTTTTCTCATATATTGACAGTGAAATCTATAGGGACAAGCTCCACTTGAAGTCATTTGATCCCTTTCATCCCCCAGTTGCCAGCCATTTGCTTTACACCGTGCTGCTGGTTTGGATATGATCGTGTGCTGGATTATACTGGTTCCCTCATACGCTTCTGCTTTGCTTTCTTATGTGATGTTATTTTGTCTCCCTGCCCAAAGCCATACGAGTGTCCAGAAGGCTTCCCTAACTGTGCGCTCACCTGTTATGTCTAGTTGCCTATTCCCCATCTGAGGGGAAGTTCGGAGATTAGGGATGTTATGAGTAAACCCCGGTCACTTGTCAAACTTGTGTTGAAAAAGTACTAACACGTGGCGCGCTCAGTGCTGTACAGGGCGCGAATCTGGATCCAGTCCTATGTTACTAGAAAATAAATCCCCTCTGTAGATATATAAAGATTTATTATTTACGGCTCAGTATCCAACTTGAAAGTCCTGTCATATTTATTAGGGATATGCTCTAATTTTTTAAGGGTATATTTACTAAGCGGTGAGATTGGAAAGTGGGGATGTTGCCCATAGCAACCAATCAGATTTAAGCTCTCAGTTTCATTTTACACACTGAGAATGTGAACTCAAATCTGATTGGTTGCTATGGGCAACACCCCCACTTTTCAATCTCACTGCAATCTCACTGCTTAGTAAATATACCCCAAAGAGTTCAATTCAGAACACATACTCAGGGATCATATTGTATGTTTGAAACCCATGTTTTTAACAATCGCATTTCGTAGTGCTGCCAACATGTATTAAATTACACACACATGGCCTCAGGTATGTAACAAAATAATCACTACAATGCATGAAAACCCTGATTCTCCAAATAACTGGCAGGTGAAACATTTTGTAGCCCACATTGATCACTCATCTGGTATTTGGGACAGCCACTATTCCACAATGATACTGTGGATTTATCCTGAGCTCTTGTTAGAATTGGTGGAATAGGGCGACAGTGATGATCACTTCTTATTTCTGTGTATAAATAATATCTGCACCCTCCTCTTTACTGTGTGTTTTTGTTTGTCCCTTATACCCCTGATTTGTTATGTTGATGTTTATTGATTTCATGGCTCTTTTTATAGGTAAACTTATTTGCAGTCGCTGAGACTCATAATGAGTGAAAATGAGGTGATTACGCTGGAGCTTTGCAAGGAGTCGGACATGAAAGATGGACAGTAAGAACTGAATGAAACAGCATTAATATTGTTATCAGTATTGATTATGACCCACTCTAATACTGGTTTAACTGTGTATAGTAATAGGGGTATTTCATACTGAATGGCCTCATACTAACCATGAATATTATTGTGACAATGAAGCTGATCTTAGACCCTAGAAGTCTAATGCATGTCCTTATATAGTGATAACACTGAAGTGATGGCCACCTCCTTTGTCATTGGAACTTTATAATGTAATGGGTTTCCTTCTTTACCGGCTGAGCTATGTATTTACACATACTGGGTATACAGCGAGAAATGGCGAGTGCTGTCCACCAATGAAAACGAGTGCATAAAAGCGGTACACATCTGCACCTGGACAAATACTAGTGTGATGGGTGGCATTCAGGTAAAATACGGTTTAGTTTTGCTTATTGGTCACAAATGTAGAAATTCTTTATTTTTAACCTTTAAGTTACACATATTGCTTCTCATCTCAGTGGGGCTGGATCAGCCTCAATGTATTAGTGTAAGCGGAAGCTTAGCTTAGATCATTTTGGGAATCACAAAGATTGTTACTGGTGCTAACGTGAGTTGTCCATAGACAGGAAAAAGGGGGCGCCGCTGATAACAGATTCGTGCCCCCAAAACTACATTGACATCCCCTCGGCTACCGCAACCTGTGCTGCGTCTGAAAACAACAACAACATGTTAAAAGTACTTCCAGGCAAAGGGAGGGAAACGATTAGAGAATGACACCCTATGAAACTTGACCATCCACCTACCCTAGCAGCCCCATAACCACACCATAATTCACACCCCCATACCACCCAACTGTGGCGTTGAAGATCGCTTACAAAGTTGACATACTGTCATAATAGTATTTTCCAGACCTCAGGATATTCAATTGCGACTGCATGCTTGTTACTTCATGTTTTATTATATATTATTTATACTGTTCAGTAACGTGATCGGCTCACCGGGGCCTCTTATGCTTTTTTTGTGTGGTTTCTGTAGGATGAAGGAGTTTGATATTCAGGGACACGCTATTCTGTTAGTGAAGAGTAATGGAGTATTTAGTGCAGTGGGAAACAAGTGTTCTCACTATGGTGCACCTCTAAGTAAAGGTACGTTCCTTACCGCTGTCTACTGATCCATGCCATAACACTTTACAATCTGCATTGGAAAATAACATTACATAGCATTGTATATAGTTTTTATTGATTTCTCATCATAATACATAAAAGAACAAGCAATATACATCAAGAAATAGAGCCAATGAATCAGTGGCAATATACAACAAAGTATTATGATAACAAGTACAGCCTAGACTGTGCTGATATGAAGGCAAAATGTGTCTATTACTTATAAAAACAAGAAAAAGCATAACCATAGGTAGTTACCGTTCAAGTGGGCTATCCATGGAGGAGGTATTGGCAATTATAATTGACCAAACTTGTGATGACTGCACACACGCAGATACAGTGAAATAAGTCTGCTTTGAGACTCAAGCAATGTAGACAGCAAGATAAGCCTAGTTAACGCATTCAAGAACAGCTCTACTTACATACTGGCCGGTAGTGATTTACAGGAAGACGCCAGGGTCCTCAGAGGGTGCGGTATGGTCAATGTGGAGAAATGGTGTAACCATTGTGTTAAACCAGCGGAGGAGGTTTCATAGTTATGGACCTGTAAAAAGAATAATGGATGGAAATAGCTTTTTTTTGCTGGGTGGGGTATAACAAAAGCTTATATAAGGAATTAGACCAATCTGCGTGACCAAAGGTGGCCACCACCTAGAAACCATGGCCTGCAGGAGGGCCAACGGATAACCTTCTACTGAGGATATTTGGATATGATCTCATTGATCGTGAGGGGAGATCTCAGTCCCTACTAGGGAGAAATGCTGTAAGATTAATCCCAAGAAGGAAACCCGACTCTAAGTGAGTTGACATAGATCTTGGAGCGCGATTACTAATCCCTAATCTACCATAGGTGTGCAGCATGGACATACGTTGTTAAATCTGGAAAATGAAGTCCTCCATGTTGCCCAGAGAGTTGTAATTTAATAAAAATAATGCATGGTGTGTGGGCTACTATGTTTTGTACAATTATTTATGAGAGATAAAATAACACATGGGTGTCGTTCTAGAAAGCTTAGACAATTTGGGAATTCTTAGAATGCATTATTACAATGTTTGGAAAAGGAATAATTCATTTCCCTTTACAGAATAAATTAGCAATATTCCGGAACAACTTTGAGCCAACACGTGGTAAATCAGAGCGAAACATTCATGGTTTTCTTTCTAAGAAAATGAACTAAATTAAGCTTAACCTCTTATACCCTGTTCACACAGACTACCCTGGTAAATCTGTTTTAAACGAGAAGGGTTGTTTGCTGTGGATCTGAATTACCCTGGTAATCCTGTTCACAGTGCTGAATTACCCTGGTAATTCACAAACTACCCTGGTCAATACCATTCACACTGAACCAGGATAGTTAGTAGTAATTTTAGCGCCGTTCACACAGAGCACACAACCCTGGTAGTTCATTTAACCCGGGAAATTGGCTGAATTACCCGGGTAATAGCCCTCTGTGTGAACGGGGTATTATTGGTGACATATATGAATTGGTAATCGTCTAAATGATAACATACACACTATCAGCTGCCTGCACTGTCACGCATGTAGCAGCTTTCTTTGATTTTCTGAGTATAAGACATAAGACAGTGATACTAGTAATTAACAGTGAATAATCTGCTGCATTGTAGGGACTCTGGCAGGGGATAGAGTCCGCTGCCCTTGGCATGGTGCCTGCTTCAATGTAAAGACCGGAGACATTGAGGAATATCCTGGACTGGACAGCCTGCCGTGTTTTAAGGTATTGTCTGTATAATGGTTGTAGAAACCTTCTGTATTGATGCAGCAGAGGGTTGTGGTCACCATCAATGGCTTTGCTCTTTGTAAATATATTATTAAATCAGTTTGGGTATTCTTGATTGCCTGTCGGGTCTGTAGCCGGGAACCTTTGTGCATTGTTCAGGTCTGTAGCCTGGAACCTTTGTGCATTGTTCAGGTCTGTAGCCTGGAACCTTTGTGCATTGTTCAGGTCTGTAGCCTGGAAGCTTTGTGCATTGATCCTGTTTTCTTACAGTGGTGTGGAGCTCAGACATCTCAGAGAACCAGGGGTTTGGTTATAGACCAGGGACAAGTTTTAATTGAAGTAATGCCTCTGGATTCCAACCTGCAGAGGATTTCTGAAGGTGCATGTTACGCTTAGACTCTGTGGGTGTTGTCACTGAATGTGTGCCTGCCTGGCAGTGATTATATCATCTATGCATTAGGGTGTCTAGCATGTGATATTGGACTGCCACATGTGGGCCTATGTTTACTAAGCTACGTGAATGGAAAAGTGGAGATGTTGGCTACAGCAACCACAGCAATCACATTCTAGTTATTATATTTTTTAACATACTAGAGAGTGTCAGCTAGAATCTTATTGATTGCTATGGGTAATATCTCCACAGTTCCCACTGCTTAGTAAATATAGGCCCTGGGGTCTTAGAATGTGCATCAAGATCCAGGTAGTTGCAAGTGAATCCTTCCACCCTCTCAATGATAGGAGATATATGTTGTTATGGCCATGTGACAATAAGAATAATTATTATTATAACAAAATTAATGAAGACTTGTCTTTGTTTTTTTACATTTTCAGGTCCACGTGGAGAATGGAGGGGTCTTCATTGTCACCAGCAAAAAGGTAAAATACAAACTCTCTGGGACTAACCAGAGCAAAAAATACAACAAACAGATACCATGGCAATACTGAGCGGGTGGCTCATCCCAACAATTGCAGACAGAATGAGTGGGGATTGTGAGATTTTTTTTATTTAACTGTAAATTAGTGTTGTGTATTAAAATAAAGTTGTTTATTATTTGTATGCACAAAATTAGACCGTATCGGCCTATTTTTAAAATGAATTTGCATCCCTCACTTTAAACATGGTCTATTCATGTGCAGAGGATTAACCTCTTTATATGCTATGTCTTGTAATCACCAGAAATGGCTGACGACTTTGCTTCTCTGTATTTGTAGGCACTGGAGAGTGTAAAAAGGGTAAAAGCCATGAGTGGTCACTCCACCAACAACAGGAGTACCGTAGCAATTATTGGAGCAGGTAAAGAGGACAAACATGTACAGTCTTGTGTATTGTTTTCTATTTGGAATAAGTTCATTTTCCTCATTAGAAACTTTAAATAAACCCTCTGGCCTTCATGTTAAGGATGAATGCACAAATCCAATAGATAGTGAAAAATCAAAGAAGCAAACCTGTAGATTTCCTCTGCAGTCTTATTTGGATTATATTTGTGGTTTTGCTGTCAGTCTACCGCTTGTTGGTGTCATCTTCACTTTGGCATTCTTGTCACTGCAGGCCCTGCTGCTTTGGTGTGTGCAGAAACCTTACGTCAGGAGCGTTATACAGGGAGGATTGTCATTGTGACAAGAGAAAATCACATTCCATATGACAGGACAAAATTAAGCAAGGTGTGTAACAAGTGATCACATTATTGTGTAACAAGCGATCGCGGCATTGTGAAACAAGCGATCGCGGCATTGTGTAACAAGCGATTGCGTCTCTTGTAACAAGCGATTGCGTCTCTTGTGTAACAAGACATTGCGTCATTGTGTAACAAGCGATTGCGTCATTGTGTAACAAGCGATGGCGTCATTGTGTAACAAGCGATCGCGGCATTGTGTAACAAGCGATCGCGGCATTGTGTAACAAGCGATCGCGGCATTGTGTAACAAGCGATNGATCGCGGCATTGTGTAACAAGCGATCGCGGCATTGTGTAACAAGCGATTGCGGCATTGTGTAACAAGCGATCGCGGCATTGTGTAACAAGCGATTGCGGCATTGTGTAACAAGCGATCACATCAATGCTTTTTCAGGTATTCTCAAATGATTACACAATAAACTTTTTGGCATAATGGTATGGTATAATCGTGCCTCTATTATTGACAAGCCTCTGCTTTTTCGGCCGCAGGGAAAAACTGATAACTGATGCAGAAACATGTAAATTGCCCATACTGTGCGGCCGCACGTAACTCTGGATCAGGGCCTTCAACTTTAATGATAGTACAACTACTGATTTAGAGAATACTTCTTGACCTATATAAAGTCTGATTCTTGGTAACAAATAACTTATTGTGGTATCTTTTAATGTACAGGCAATGAATGCAAAGGCATCTGAAATCTACTTACGGTCAAAAGAATTTTTTTCAGATCATGGTATTGAGGTGTGGACAGAGAAAGAGGTAATTGTGATCTACAGTACATACCATTCACTTTACTGTCTAACAGGAACACACACTACTCCTGATAGTTAAAGAAATGCTATTTTGCATTTAGGGGTAGACCTTACATCTATGGAATATGTATTTTAGGTGCTGGATACAATACTTATTCACTGTATAAGTCTTACATTTACACAACTTACAGTACTATTCATTGGTTTTAAGAGTCCAGTACCCACCAATATATGTTTATATCAGATACAGATACAAAATTCAATTTTATCTACATACCAGGGCTCGAAGTGGGCCAGTATATGCCGGTATGGCATACCGGGACTTCTCCCGTGAGGCCACGCCCCCTTTTGTAAGCTCCACCCCCTCAGCACTGGAGGGGGGGAATGTAAGTTGAAAAAAACTGCAGGTCCGGAGGGGGCGGGGCTTATATAAGGGGCGGGGCTTAGCGGCATACCGCCGCTATACAATCCCCACTTCGAGCCCTGCTACATACAGTATTTGTTTTTCTTCCTATACAATTATTGAAAAATGGTTTCACATACACATACTCTGAATTAAGCAATATGGCATTGTTTAAAAAAAAATGTAAAGTCTCTACATGAAAGACAACAAAATACTACACTGCATTTTATTACTATTGTAATACTAAATTAAGCTCAATAACAAACCTCTAAAGACAGTCTAATGTGTAGCTCGCCTCAAGTCTTGGTCATTTACTACAGGTTTTGTATTAGTTTTTACCAAACAGTGGGACTGTAAAAGTGGGGATGTTGCTCTTAATAGTTAGATTCAAGCTCACATTCTCCAGTATGGAAAATGAAACTTGAATGTGATTGGTTGCTATGGGCAATATCCCCACTTTCCAATCCCGCAGTTTAGTAAATTTAAGCCCTTATGTCATTAACTCGTCCGCTTAGGTGTGAATTTTAGTAACACTGAGGGCTGTGTCTGCAATAGGAAAGGCAAAACAATATACCAGCATATTGTTATTGTCAGATATACTCTAAAAGATAGATTGTAACTGATATCTACCAAAGAAATCCATGTTCTAAAAAGCAGAATTCAGTGAAATGAAAGAAGTGGTGTAAGTAGAGTTGATGGAGCTCAAGGTAAACTCTAAACTATTTTTACTTTCAATTCCATAAATAATGTTACATGATAAGCTGCCACTGTGATGAACTCTGAATGATTAAATGGACAGTAGAGAATGTTATAGCACAGAGTTTTCTTATACTGACTAAATAAATTTACATGTAGCATCACTCCCCCTTCTGGACAGTGCTGGTACAATAATATTTAATTTAAGAAGCACAATATTATATTTGTTAATGCTGAAAACCTAGTAGAGACATGAATGACCTAATTGTTGCTGGATTACACTAAAACAACATTTGATGTAATACAGTATAATCCAGGTAATCCAGAGGTTGAACTATTAAACATATTATATATCATTTTGTGTCATCTGACCTACAATGATTTCAAAGATTGCATACAAGTTTGTGTAAGCAAATGCATATATATTAAAGTAAATCACAGCAATATAAGTTCAACAATGTAATAGTCCTATTTAATTCCAGTATAGCTACCCATAATGCTACATTTTATTTATGTACAAAGAAGGTAATACAACTAAAATGCACTTTGTATATATTGTAATTCCATTTCATTCCATCATGTTATAGGCTGTTTCTGTCAACACTGATGACGCAAAAGTTAAGTTTAGAGATGGTTCATGCCTTCCTTATAGCCAGCTTCTAATTGCTACTGGTAGCAGGTAAATATTTACAAGTAGCACCTACATGTCTAATCCCTTGTATCATTTCTATTATTATAGAACATTTGCATTTTGCACTGTCTATAGTCATTTCTGAATTATCACAACAATGTCGCTGATCCATAGCTGCACCTGCACCTATATATTAAGTGTAAGCATAGCATGTACAGTATGTGTGCTGCACATGTGCACAATGGAAGCAAACAGAGAAATGTGGCTTATATCCTTGGTATAGGTTCCCGAATACCACCTTTCTGGCCTAAGTTTTCTAGACTGCAGGATTGGAAAAGTGGTTTTGTTTTTTGCGACTCGCAGCATCATATAGAGAATAAAGTTTGTCCCCTTAGCGGGGACAAACTGGGAGGTGGGAGGGACAGCAACATCCACAATTTTCAATCGCCCTTCTTAATAAATTTAGGCCCAAATGTGGATAGAATGTGTCTCATCTCATTAAAATATATTATATATAGTTTTAGTATTCTAAAAGTAAAATCTATCATTCACTTCCTCGTCAGATGCAGAATAACACTAGGGGGCATTAGGGTGCTACTGTACAGGGGCGGAATTCTGGATTTCGATCCGTCCGGTCCATAATAAAATGGCGAGGTGGTACAGAGCAGAAAGTAGAAGTGCTTCTGCTCTATGGGCAAGGGGAAGGGATTCTGATCAGTCAGGGCTGGTGTCATGGTCTGGCTATACGACGAGACGAGACCCTCACCTTTGAGAAGGTAAGTAGGGATCACAGCAGTAGTGGAAATCTGGTTCTGGTCCAATAAGCTTAGAACTATGTAAAGGTGACAAAAAAATTCCAAATAACAACATATACCTACTAAACTTACTAAAAGCATCATCATATATCTATTTATTTAATAGTTGGATACCTACTAGATGTGTCACTATATATATATATATATATATATATATATATATATATATATATATATATAATTTATATAATTTATATTATTTATATATTATTTCTGTGTGTATAGGCCTAGAGAGCTTATGTGCGCCGGCTCAACTTTAAAAAACGTGTTCCATCTGCGTTCTCCAGAAGATGCAAATGCAATCAGTGATAGTGCTGTGGGCAAAAACGTGGTGATCATGGGAAGTTCATTCATAGGCGAGTATATCCAGCACACCTTACTAAAATGCGACTGAACATACTTACTGTAAATAGTCACATGTAACATAGCACAAGACATGCTTGACCTGTTACTTTGATTGTAGGCATGGAAGTTGCAGCTTTTCTCTCAGATAAAGCAAAGTCTGTGTGTGTCATCGGAAAATCTGAAGTCCCATTCCAGGCAGTTTTAGGATCCCAGATTGGAAGAATGGCAATGAAGGTAAATACATTTTTAGCTATCATACCTAAACTAGGATATTCATTTTAATGTATGCATAAATAATACATGATACATATACATAAAATTCTACAAACTATAAAAGTTATACAAAGCAGTGAGCTGCAAATGTCTGTGCCCTGTCCTAGTGCTTAGCGTCCACAGGGATCTGGTGTGTTATGACATGGTCAGGGGCCTGCATGCTCTGGGTCAGCACATGCATTGTTTGATGCACATGGTCAGCACATTGTTACAATACCTACGATCCCACATATGGAGCGTCTGATGAGGGTGAGGCACGCTCCCTACAGGTCCTGGAGGCAGCCCAAATTATATAAATAAGTAAAATATAAAACACAGGCTATGGAGACTAGTGAGCAGGCGAAACTAACCGCGACATAAACACCAAATAATACAAGATGCACAGAAGACACTGGGCAAAACTGTATAATCCCTATACAAATAATGGATTATGCAAGACCGAGGTAACAGGATACTAGATTCTGGAGTGTAAAAATCTGAATAAACTATAGTGTAAATCACAGCACGATTCTAACCAAATACAAACGTAAAGTATACAAGGAAAAGCAGTACCCTGGACAAACATCACATGGAAAACATAATCACATAGAGGATGATAATAATAACAATAATGCTTATTTATTAGGCACTACAAAGTGTCTGCAGCACCGGACAATGGGGAATACAATATGGGGAAAACAATAATAATAGACCGGTTATCAAAGCACTTAGGACCGGATCCAGACTTACATGTTGGACGATATTTATACAGGTTTTCTGCGTAAATGACATAACTAGTAACATCTGCACATCTATAACATATGTTATCTATATAAAATTACATTTTGGTTGTCTATTCAAATGACTTAATTGACGATCTTTGAAGGCCATAAGCATATTCACTGATACCTTCCTTAAACTCATAGCTGTTTTTATTGAATATGTACAAAGAGACGGGTTATTATTATTATGAATCATAAATTCAAACTTTAATTTTCCCTATGTTAAGTTTCTGTCGCTCAATGGATAGAGATCACAAGAAATAACTACCGTATAAGGAATAATTATTGTCACAAGCTGAACAGCACTTATAATACAAACACAGAATAGATATGGACCCAGACTGCGCCCTGTTCTCCTTATAGTGTAACACAAGAAGTTCTGATCTGTGCTTTGTGGCCTGTACAAGAGGTTCAGTAATAAAGAATAAATCTGGATGGGGACTGATCTGGAACATTTTTCAGCTCCAAAAAAGAGAACTTGGCGAGTAACAGGAAATCCAGGGAGTCTCCCTCATATTTGACATGCAAGAGAATTCTGCTTCTAATTAAACCAACATTCTACATGATCTAGTTTCCTTGAATACTTTAAAGGGCCAGTATCACTTACAAAATGGAAAATGCAGCAAGTGAGCCTGGTATGTTGTAACAAAACAAACTGACAAAAAAGGGTTCTGGTTTCAGAGAATGATCCTCATAATAGTGATCTAAGAATGGGTAGAAATATTTATATTGCTGTGCATTCTTATGGCCTGTTTAGCAACATTGCAGCTGTGATTGCTCAAAATAAGAGTTGCCTGTGGGCTGAATTAGTCTAGAAAGTTTAAAATGCTTCCGTATAATAACTTACAATGGATATAGACAGAAACCAAGGCACTGAAACCAAAAGAGTAGCAGCTAAAAAGAGTAGCAGGTGTATATCTGTACCAAAGAAATACATTTTGTTGACAAGTGATGTTTTTGATATACCAAAAGGTAATCAATACTTTGTTTACGCTGCCAACTCTGGAATTTCACAGGTTTTTCAAGCTGGGTATTTTTATAGGCTCAGTACATTCCAGATCTTCTACACTGTTCAGATTGCAGTAAATTTCCCTGTATTTCGGTAAAATTCTCAGGTCAACATCGTTCATACTCAACCTGGTTATAGTATGTAAGAAATTTCAATCAACAGCATAGGAGCAGTTATTGGCTTTCTTCCGTGGTAAACAGCAATCACATTATTTACACAGCCAATCAACTCTTTAACTCGGGTGGGTACTGTTTAGACTGGAGGAGATTGGGGTCAGACTATTGAATAACCCTGCTTTTTTCTTTGTCAGAATCCAGGATAAAAAGGCAGGTACTGTTCACATTGCCTGAAAACCCCCGGAATTTCAAGCAACCCGGTAATTTGCCTGAAATTACCAGGTTTTTCATGGCAGTGTGAATGGGGTATTATCTGTCTATTGAATATTTCTTCTGTTTTATGAATGTTATGTCTTATGTTTTAGATTAGTGCTCCTTTGTTTTAGTTTTTTTTTCTTTTTCTTTGTCCTAATCCAACTGCAGATTAAGAATGGTCCGTATTGTGTGAAAAGACAATTAGTTTGCATCCCTCGCATCAAAGGTTTCATCTTTCAAAGAAGAAAAACAACTCTTCTCAAACAAAATTACTAAACACAAAAAACTACAAATATACAGTGAGCAATAAACACCGAAGAGCTCACAAAACTCATGTGCACTAAAAACACTTTTTGTGTTTTTCTGGTAATAGAAAGATTTAGACCACTGAAATAACAATTCTGCTGCTAAAAAATCGTTAGCTACACCATTGTTTGTACCCACACAATCGTCATTCCATATCTGAAATGCCCACACATTATATCGTAAACCTCAAACAATCAAATTGTTGTAAATGTTCAGTCTATGTACAATTTCTGAATTGGTTTTCTGTTAGTGCATGGCCAACTTTACAAACAGTGCCTGATCCACTATGCTACAGTCTAGGGAACAAGGCTTTTGAGGGAAAGGAGGAAAGGGGGGTGCAAAATTGTGTTAGTGAGAGTTATAAAATGAGTAATTGTTATCTAAGGTAAAATTATTACTATTTTACTAGACTGACCTAACCGTAAGCCTCCGGTTTTATTCACTGGATTTGGATTGGTGACTATCAGTTTTATTTTACTTTACTATTGATTAATAATTATTTGTGATAGTTGAAAAACAGAATGGTCACATTATTTTATGAAGCTGTGATTTTATTAGGTATTCCTTAGAAAACAAATAATTTTCCTGTGATTATTTCCCATTTTCTTGCAAGTAACTGGAATTTAGTTCAGCACTGCATTCTGGTTTTGCGTATTTGCTGTTGCATTGGCTATAATTTGGGCTGCTGCTTTATTCATTTATTTTCTTAAATATTGTTACGCAACAGTTTAACGCCTGTGGGCTTGATTTAATTATTCTTTCATTCTTTAAAAGAATAAAGTATAGTAAGGTTTTAATCATAGCATATTACTTTGGTAAAGGCTGGGAAAAACAAGTCCTCATTAGACAGGCACTTCAGATTAAGTAGGAGAGCACTACACACATACTATTTCTAATATAATGCCATTAATGTTATATATTGAGCATTAGGGTTTTTGCATCCTAAGTGCATGATTTTGCATTTTTGCCATTAAACTGCAGTTGCCACAGTCTTGACCATTCTTCCAGTCTACAATGATCACCCATCATTGTTTTTATGCCTCCTGGTGTGTCTACCCGGTTACATATCTTTGTGTCATCTGCAAAAAGGCATACCCTGTGTAATATCACCAATAAATATATTAAATAGCACAGGTCCAAGTACAGATCTCCCTACCCTGGGGAACTCCCTACCATCCCCTGAATGGATTCCATTTACTACAACTCATTGTTGTCGATTCTGTAACCAAGATCGTATCCACTTGACTATTTTTGTTTCCAATCCCAGGTTTTCTAGCTTGTTTAACAGTCTGTGATGAGGCACTGTGTCAAAAGCCTCACTACAATCTAGATAAGCGATGTCCACAGCTCCCCCATGATCAAATACCTTTGTGACCCAGTCAAAAAATTCTATTAGATTTGTTTGACATGATCTACCCTCTGTGAAACCATGCCTATTGGAGTCTTAGTTGTAGGATATTAAATATCCTTCAATGTGTTTAACAAGGTTTACATTTCCTTATTACTGATCTTAGACTTACTGTCCGATAGTTGCCAGCCTCCTCCCTACATCCACTTTTAAGCAGAGGGACTAAACTCGCCATTCTCCAGTCTTATGGAATCACTCCTATTGTTAGTCACTGGTTAAATAATCGGCTCTAGAAAGAATATTTGTTAGAAATCTAAAATCTGATTTGACTTGTGCCCAAATATGTTGTTGTTAGGATTTGGTTTATGAAAATAGTGAACTGTCAACTCAGGTAAATATGCATAGGCAATAATGCATGCTCTATTAAAAAAATACAAAACACAAAATAAACCCCAACAACAAACAAGGGTCTCACCTGGCTGATCTCCGGTAGTAGTAGTATATGAATGTACAGTAAATGTTGTAGAATAGCTATGTAGCAGATGCATGTTTTATATGTGATTATCAACACTAGACGGGTCGCATCTTTGCTCAGTTGCAAATTAGATTATAAATTAGAAACCTGCAAAATAAAACCCAATGGCTTCAGAAGGCCCACTGTGCTGCTACCTTCTCCATCAGTCAGCTTTTTTATGTTTTTGTAATGCCTCCCTCAGTTGTGCAGATGTTCTTGTATTATAGAAGGGCTGAATGGATCAGAGAATAAGACTGGATCTTGTCAGATTTCTCATTACATAATCTCCTATACTTAACGCAGCATTTAGGGCTTTACACCTGCAAGGGGTGCGAATCATTTTTCTTCTTTTTTTTCTTTTTATACATGCTGAGATAAAATAACTGAAATAATGGCTCCTAAAACATGCAATTAGAGAATACAATTAGAGATTACAGAATATATCAAACAGTGTATATATGTATATATATATATATATATATATATATATATATATATATATATATATATATATATATATATATATATATATATATATATGTATATAAGAGATAATGACCAATTATTCATTGTGGTTTTCATCAGGGTGCAAAAACCCCCCAACAAGTGCATCCTAATAAAATGTATTTGTATGTTGCTGAAACAATCCTGGAATAAAGTGGCTTGAAAGGCTTATTTACAATATTAATCTTTAGTCTCCTGATTTGTGCCATGTTTACTAAGCTTGTCAGAAGAGCACTTATATAGCAGCTTTTTTTGTGACTTTTCTCTTGAATGATGTATGTATGTTTCTTATTCCTTTCTTGTTCATTATTTCCATTTATCCATTCTTTCTTTTTTTCTTATTTTCAGCTGCTGGAGGAGCACGGAGTCCATTTCTACATGAGGTCGGAGGCCAGAGAAATTCAGGGAGAAAATGAACAGGTCCAATTTTCCTTTTAGTATTCACATATTTTGTTCTGGTTGATCTGTCCCCTTCTCCCTCTCCCTACCGGGAGAGGTCTTGTCTGCTGAGCACTACTTAGAAATAATGCCAGCAGATGACAGCTTAGAAATGTCACACCACTTAGCTGACCATGAGAGCAGCTTAAAATCCAGTGGGAGCTGCAACCCCCCAGTCAGCATCCATGTCTGCCATCCACTACTATAACAGGCAGAAAACAGTCCCCAATGACTCGGCATTTACATGGTTAATTCCTTTCATAGGTCAATGTTACCATTCATTCAGCCCGCAACACTTCATGCTTTATAAAGCAGTTGATTACTAGACTTTGCAAATGTTTGGTCCAGAACACAGTGTATATACTGCACATTTTATAGCATCTGTTTGGATGACAAGAATTGTACCCACATTGAAACATATGTAGGAAGTAGCTCTAAAGGTTATTTTACTCCTTCTCCGTTCATAGGTGAAAGAAGTGGTTTTAAGAAATGGAACTCGGCTCCCAGCTGACATAGTGGTTGCTGGAATAGGTATGTTGTTTTATACAAAAAAAATTTTTCATACATTTGGACCAGACCCACACTTAATAACTGCAGCAGATGAGGTATGCCATTGTATGGATGTACACTCCTAATGATACGGAAATGGGAATGTTGCGTAAAGGCTTAGCCAGGTACTTTCTGTATAATAAGTATACCTCCCTCCACCCACCTTGCAAGCCGTTCTTCCTGCCCATCTGATGTAAAGACTTCAAAATCTGGAGAGTTAGTATCCAGACCCTTGCTGGAAGTGCTTGTGTAGACATACGCAGTAGCAGTATGAAGGCATTTTGCGCACTCAATAAACTTTATAAAGACTTGCACAGTTTAAGTTTACGTAGGGGCTGGGTTTTGATATTAGCCTGTCTAATCTCTGCTCTGTAGGAATACTAAGTAACCTGGCAGGGCTATGCCTTTTGCGCACTGATCTGCTTTGTATGTAAGCAGATCAGTGATTAGATTTTTTTTTTATCAAAAGTCAGTTTTTATTAGTACACATACCAGGGCCAATACTCTTGTAATATAAACACAGACCTGCACAAAACAGATTTCACATACATGTCTGAACTGACTAAAAGGGACTGACCATTTAAATACTCAATCCAGAACAGTCCAAAGAGTCATTGTGAAAGGTCTCAATACATTTAGATTGTGCAGTAAGACGTTATGGGAGTCAAGGAAAAATTGAACGCTCTCATCCAGGAATCTTGTTTTTAGCCATTATAAGCTGTCCCTCCTCACTAGATCAACAGAATATGCTCCACATCTTTCTATATTCGATTGCATGTCACCAGAATTGTGGGGCATTTCCTGGATTTGAGAATCTGGATTGCTCTCCGCTGTCAGATTAGACAGGGAAGAGGCGGGTGAAGTGTAGCCCAGCTTGGTGATTCATTGCGCATCACCCACCATTACATCGTGGTGCTTAGGAAATCCTCACTTAGGTCTAAAGGACATTGAGAAGCCAGACCACCCATTAAGCTAGTCACTCTACAATTCCAGAACTCCTGGAGTGGAAATACATGCCTTTATCTCATACGCTTCTTATTACTAAGATGCTTCAGACAGTTATGTTTCCTGTTTTACATGTGTAAAATCTTGCAAACTAAAGATGATTAGATTAGATATTTGTTATTTAGTAGATGAAATAGTTATTTTAATATTCTGTATGGAAGATATGGTGATAAATATTATTGATCATCAAAGCATGCTTTCCTAACTCACCTAACAACCAATCCAGTGCTGAAGAGAGGGGAGTGGGCTCCCATGTCACTCCCTTCTCACATGCGGAAAGGCAGGGCTATAGCAATGTTTATACTGCTATACCCCCACCATAGGTCACTCCTGCAGATCAGTGGTCCGTGCCGCACAATATTTTTCGCCCAATCCCTTCATTTAAATCTACCCCCCCCCCCCCCCCCCCAGTGGGGGAATTCAGTCCAGGAACATCTGGAGCATGTACACGCACTACTAGTAAATGTTAAATGGTAAAATTAGTTTTTAATTGATTAATGTCCAGTTAGAGAATGAGCATTTTTGTACATTGTGTTTTCCATTTCCAGGGGTAACACCTGTATCTAACTTTCTGAAAGGCAGCAGAGTGGCCGTGGACACAAAAGGCGCAATCTACGTAGACCAGGTAAGTAATACATACCAAGTATGATGTATATTCAGGTAATACATACCAAGCATCATGATGTATATTCAGGTAATACATACCAAGTATCATGATGTATATTCAGGTAATACATACCAAGTATCATGATGTATATTCAGGTATTTAGCTCATTCTGGGAAATGGATTAAAAATTGAATATACCCCCACCATGAGAGTGTAACTCATGAGTGTAAGTCGTGAGAGTGAAAAGCTGAATCTGGCCCAGAGTGAGTAGAATGCACATTTTGGTAGCTAGGACAGTCCACATGAATTTTCACTTCTATTTTTGGGGCTGGAACTGTGGATAGATATGTGCTTCCATTAAAATCTCCTAATATATATTTGCGATTCTGCCTCACAGTTTATGCGCACCAGCGTTCCTGATGTGTTTGCAGCTGGTGATGTTGTATCCTTTCCTCTCGCCATGATGGATGGACACAGAGTCAGTATTGGCCATTGGCAGATGGCTCACTCTCATGGTATGCATTATTTTATAGTTCCATACTGTCCTTAGCAAAAACATGTATTCTATCCATTAATGCTCTATTAACTTCATGCCCTATGAGCTCCATACTCAACGCAGCAACTAGACTAGTGTTCCCGACACTGCACCTCTACCTCCCCACTCTCTACCTCGTCAATGTCTATATTGGCTTCCAATCCAGTTCTGGTTAAGCTCCTCACAACAACCTACAATGCTCTCTCCTTTTCCTCTGCTCCCTACAAATGCCCCCTCAAAACCCACTTCCCCTCCTCTACCCAGCTATGACGGGCCCCAATCTTCAGAGAGCTCTGTTACTAGTGTTATCACTACTGAGGGGGGCCCAGAAAAATCTGGGTGTACCGGGGCCCCAAGATTTCTGTTGCCGGTCCTGCCTCTACCATGGTAACTTGTACTTAACCTGTACTTGTTTTTGCACTGTTCTTATTCTCCATTTAGTTTTCCACTTCACTCTATATTATGTTGTTACTATCCTGACTCCAACAAGTTCAGTGGTCCGAACGTGCAAAGTCCCTGCTCTCCTTATGGAGTGGAGACCCCTGTCCCCCCTTGCGGGGGGGAATTCATTGCCAGGACCATACCTTAAATTATCTGTAAAGTTTTTTATTAAAAGCTTGCGGCGCGGGTGTACGTAAGACCTTAGCCAGGCCCTGACTGTACACTTTACATATTCCCCCCAACCCGTCCCCTCTTGACGTTAGGTGAGTATGCAATCTCCAGAGGCAAAGACTAGCAAACCACGGTCTGGATCCCACACTGTTGTTACTTTGTATGCCCATGTTCTGTTTTGTACTGTATTCCATATTGTGCGGCGCCTTATTACTAATGTGTTTTATGTATGCTGGTTACACAGTGTACTGGAACAGGAATGCACTGGAATGCTGACACAGCAGAAGAGAGACATGTCTAAAACTAATGCACCTAAACACTTTCAGTTGTGTTCTTTCATAGCTATTGAGAGATTACTTTTCTAAAATCATAAAGGCGATTTTGTCTTTTAATGTGGACTTTTTTTTAGCAAGGAGATTATTATTTATTTATATATATAAACAGGTTTTTATATAGCGCCATCAGGTTACGTAGCGCTTTTTAGTAAGACATGACTGGGTGGTAACAGACAGAATGGATGGGGAAGAGGGCCCTGCTCGCAAGCTTACATTCTATAGGGAGATGTGCAGTTTGTTCCACATTTAAGGTGGGCTGTATGATCAATAATGGGTGACTTTCACTATAAATTTGGTTATTTGTTTCATGAGATGACTTTGTGTACATGAATTATTCAACATCACATTAACACAATTTGAGGCAAAATAATCCCACATTCTCTAATTGCAATGATATTATAATTAATATATCTTAAGCGAATATGTACCCTGGCTGTGAAATGATATGCCTATAAAGCAGCCATTGTTAAATAAGAAATGTGCTATCAACATTTGTTAATTAACAAATGAAATTAAACATTACTTTAAAATGCATTTTCAGCTCACCTAATTTAGACAGAGAATTGAGTAAGGTCTCATTTTGAACCATTTTATGGGCTTTTATATGATCTGTAAAACATTTGTAAAATCGAAAAACTTTTTTTTTAACTTGTGAATAAATAAATGATTGCCTGCAAATCTGGATTAGCCCTAATATGCTCTCTAGCATCACCCTGGATTCCATGGCAACCTATTAAAGAACAGGCCTAGACCGTTCTCATAGTTAACTATTTTAATAAACAGTCCAAAGTGAAACCTTTTGTAGCAGATGATCCTGTCACTCCCATATTTACATAAACCAAACACCTTTATTAATTCTCAACATATTCTCTTTTCCTTACTGTTACCTACCCTGATACTTTCTACTGTTTGCTGACAGGATAATTGTGGTGTACAGCGGTGGTGGTGCTTTGTGTGAATACGTATTACTCTCAGAGATGTGGAAACAAGTATTTTTTATTTTTTTAGAATAATTTATCGAGTTGCCCAGTAACCCAGTCTGCAACTTTCCTTTCCAGACAGTTTAAATAAACATTTTGTGGTGATTGTAATAAAACTTACAAAAAGCAGGTGTTGCTGAGCATAACCATTTAGATTCTAGCTCCTATTCACCTTGTACGTTCTAGGAAATGAAACCTGGAACCTGGTTGGCTGCGCTGGGTATTGTGTCTTTTGGTCATATATTTGTTTTAATGATAATTTTAAGCATCCATTTCCAGGTATAAAATATATTCGCACACATAACAAGTGTAATCCTCCAATAGCAATGTTACAGCTTGTTTCAGATGACCTTTCGCATTATTTGAAATGCAGCCAGTTTTCGAACGTCAGCTCCCTCCAAGCAAATCTTTGCAGTGTCATAATTGCTGTATCCTTTGACGGTTCCTCTTGGTGTTTTTATAGAACACTAAACACTCCGTTCTTATATTACTGCCTATTGTATTCACCTGTGATCGCTCTTCCCATTTTTGGGTAAAGTATGCAGTTGAATAAAGCTTTTGCATTGAGATTAATGACTAGAAATGTAATTTTGAAAGCCTGCACAAGTCACTGTTCTCCTTGTACTGTGGTGATAATGGCGTCTACACAAAGAGTTCATGTTAAACAAGAAGCTAAAGTTACTGAGTGTATATGTCTATAGGAAGGCGGCTTTGGTGGGAACAGTGGGAACGAGTATTTTGTGTATTTTGGGACTAATGTCTAATATTTGTAGCTGCTTTCATATAGGAAAATTAGAAAACAAAATTTAGTTTTTAGTAGGACCATAAGTATTAGGTGTTGAAGAATTAAAGAAATTATGGCAGTATAGATACTATACCTACAAATGTCATTATAGTATAGAGATGGCATTACGTAGTATCAGTTGTTCATTACATAATTACTCATCATTAAGGACGTTACAGGCTAGGTTAACGTTACAGGACTTTGAGCAACCCTGGAAAGTCCTGAATCTCTTCTAGAAAAAACTCAAGGTACCAGAGCTATGCCAATGCAAAGCT
>JABWIB010001443.1:52020-77382 GCA_016617825.1 Platyplectrum ornatum | reverse complement strand
GGCAGAGCACAGGTAAATGAACAGGGAAGAGAGCTGGGGCAGAGCACGGCAGAGCACAGGGAGATACAGACATGAAACAGGAAACGTGAATGATCCAGGCTAAAGTGCTGGATCATGCATGCCTAAATAGGCCCAGGACAGGTGCATAGCATAAGCAATTAGAGTCCAGGATGCCACAGTGACCCCTCTGGTGGGAACCGGAATGGTGATGGCAAAACTGTCCCACAGCGGCCCCTAGGGGCAGAACAGGAGACGATTATAACACTTACTTCTGTGCATACTCCATATTCATTCCCCCCATACGTGGAGGCCATTTTGGGTGGGTTTCTCGAAAATTTCACAAACCCCTCTTAAGTCCCTTCACTTGTTTGTATTTTGGACTGGGATTCATCATAGAATATTAAAAAAGGGACCTTAGAGGGATGCTTGCAAACCATTAACTGAATTGTTTAACCAGTCACTAGCAACAGGAGTGATTCCACTGGAAAATGGAAAAGTTTCTGGGCATAAAAGGGAAAGAAGGGAGGATGCTGCCAATTATCGGCCAGTAAGTCTAACATCAGTAATAGGGAAATTAATGGAAACCTTGTTAAAAGGTAAGATATTTAAAATCAAAGACGACAAACATCATGGTTTCACATAGGGTCATGTCAAACAAATCTTGAATTGAATTTCTTGACTAGGTCACAAAGGAAGTCGATCAAGGGGGAGATGTGGTCATCGCTTATCTAGATTTTAGTAAGGCTTTTGACACAGTGCCCATCGCAGATTGGAATCGAAGGTAGTTAAGTGGATATGATCTTGGTTACAAAATAGACAACAAAGGTTTGCAGTAAAGAGAATGAATCATGGAATGATAATGTTGCAAATGGAGTTCTCCAGGTATCTGTACTTGGACCAGTGCTATAAAACAGAAATAATTATCTTTCCACCTGCCAATAAAAGCTGCCCATCCAGCCTCTCTATTTCTGTTGACAATAATGAGATAGCTGCTGTTCACAAAGCTTGCTTTATTTATTTATTAACAGGTTTTTATATACCACCATCAGATTATGTGGCGCTTTACAATTTGACCAATCAATATGACATGACTAGGTGGTAACAGACAGAATTTGTGGGGAAGAGGAGTAATAGGGGTACATAGAGGTAAGTGCTATTATTATACAATGAATGGACCAGCCAGGTTGTAACGTAAAAGTGCTCAGTGTGATCCAGTCACACAGCAGTGTTAGTAGCAGAAATTGTTGTTTGGCCGCCTGCATAATACATCACCATCATTGCTTACAATTCTCAGGGCATTTGCCTATATAGTTTATATCTAGGGTAAGCTGTGTCTAAAGGTTTTATTCTGAACAGGAAGTATACAGTAGGCTTTAGTCAAACTCTTCTTCATCATTTCCTATAGATTACTATTTTCCCTATTCACTGAGTACCGAAATGAAAAAAAAAGATAATATGTAATAATACATAAAATAATAATAATATATAAAAAACAAAACTGTAGCATATGTAAAAGCATGATTTTGTACGGTTCCATTTGGAAGAATGTTTTTTTTCCCTATTTTAACAGCCAGTTTTATGACCTTAACTTGCTTAAGAGACTTCTCTTAAATCACAAGTGTTTATGCAGCCTAAGGGAAAAAAGTCCAAATAAGAATAACTCAAAGAATGTCAACACAATGTAAAAATGGGAAAAATTGAATTTAAATTACTATCTTTGAGCTGTGAAGAGAAAAAGCAAACATTTATCCCAAAATATTCAGCACTGAGAAACTCTTAGATTTCTATAATCCTTTTGCTGTGCTAAATATCTTCACAAGGGAAAATAAATAGCTTAACAGAATACATTTAAAACATTTTAGGCAAGAAATTTGCTGTAGCTAATTGCTTAAAAATTGCTTCCAGACATTAATGAATATGTGGTCCCTTCCACAAATGATTTTCTCACAGATAGGGATATTCATCTAAACTCTGCTGAACACACTTAATGACACAAAATAAGCCCCAAAAGTTAGCAAAATAAGCTCTCAGAAAATGAAAATGTGAAATAAGCGATTGAATGAATTCTGTGCTTCGCAATGAATAGCTCCACGGGCATCTTATGAAACTGTACTAATCTAATGACATGGAGTATTCCCGATCATGTCGTGTACAAATGTCACTTTTATTCCGTTTTAAAAGCACATACACTGCTATACTACCTTATGTTTCACTAGCATCTATTACCATACAGAGGACATGACCCACAGAGATGGACTCTCATCAATGTAGATAACTCAGTTTATACAGATAAAATAAAAAGGTCACCATCAACCCCCTGAGGCATGATAGTTAAGAAATGTTATATATATTCTATTTGATGAATATCTTCCCCTAGGAACACATTGCTTTTGTACCAGCAAAGGAAAAAAAAAAGGCCATGACTTCCGTAGCCTGACCTTAGACTTTTAAATTGTGCCTCTGCAACTCCACAAATATAGATGAATTTAGAGGCCCTTCATTACAAAATTGCTTTTCACAATTGCTCCCACTGGCAGCCCTCACAGGTCAGCTAGCTGCCTTGTTTTGGGTGCTTAGAATGGTAAATGTGTAATTACAGGACATAAAATGAGTAGGAAGCAATGGGCAAGAGAAAGCAGCCTCTGAAGCACTTAGCTAAGGAGCCATCTGCCTAATAGCTTAATTGCTACCCACTTTTACTCTGCTGCTGCACTTAGGATTTTTTTCTGTGCATCTACTCTTATGCTTATGTGATAGAACTGTCAGCTAGTATCAGAGAGATGCAGACATGATAGTTTTTATATTGCAAAAATAGCAGATGAGAATAGATATGTGGCAGTAATTTGCCACTGGCATATGCAACGTGTCAATAAAAATAGAATATACATTATATAGCATACAGTATAGTATACATTTATAATTTGTCTAATTATTAATGAGCTTTCTCACATTTCTCTATCATTCCCCCTTTATTCCTACATGTAGATCAGACTGTTTTTTTCTACATCTTTCAGCACCCACTCCTGTAATAATGAAACTTTTATCCCAGTATAAATAATAATTTCATCTAGTATTAAAATTTACATAAAGGCATCCTCCATTCATTTATAATAGACATTATTAATAATGTAAACTTCCCACAATTTGATACCTGCTACTTTGTATGCTATGTTTTACCTTCACTGATGACTTTCTCTCCCCATCTGCGATGGGGTCATGTTTGTGATTTGCTCGTTTTGATGCTCCCCTCCCTCCCCCCCCTTTTGATTTTCTGTACCCCTCCCCCCTTTTGACTTCAATAAAAATTCAATGGTTAAAAAAAAAAATAATAATGTAAACTTCCAAATATAATTTGAACAAAACTACTGTGGGACATTGATGACAATGGGCCAGATTCAGATTTACCCACTCATGCCTTACACACTAATGGGAAAAACCATGTTGAATTGCAGGGAAGGTAAAATGAATGTGAGTGTTTGCATGCAGGGAGAATACTTTATTTTTGCATTATACACACAGATAATGACCAGTGTTACTGTTACACTGAGCGTCATGAGAGTGTGAATCTGAATCTGGTCCAATGAGAAAACTACTGTATGTCATTTTTTAAAAAATAGATAAAATTACGGATGTGGTTCATTCTTCATAAAAGAGAAAACAACGTTTTTTAGTCATGTGTCATTTTTTTTTGTTTTTTTTTAATACTGGCTAAAACTACCATAAGCCATTATTTTAATGGAGAATATATATAGTTTTTGATTAAGTGATCTAGAGTAGATTACATCTTTATTAATAATGAGAATTAATAATTGACCTACAGTAGTTTTGTCCAGTGTTATGACACAGCCATACAACAAATTTTGTTCCTCATGATATTTAGCATTGTCAATCTTACAAGACTTGTGATTGGCATTTACCCACCCCCTTAGGCAATAAGAATGATGATAATATTAAATATATTCAGGTATCATGACGACATTTGTCTTATTTCTGTGTCTATGCATAAATTATATGTGCATATATGCTTGACTATAAAAGAAAAAAACAGCATAATAAAGGATGTAAAATTGTTGCATATCTATAAAAAAAAAGAACCCAGTCAGTCTATTTAGTTTAATACGGTATTTATTATTTTAATGGATTTTAGTGATTCTCAGAAACAAGGTACCATGGGTAAGATGGCATTGTAATGTGTATGACTGTGAAAATGACTTGAATATAGGTGACTGCATGCTCCTTTTATATGTTTAAATATTAAAAAGACTGACATGAACAATATGGGGCTATTATAAGAGCAAACCATTGTTTGCATTGTTCAATTAAACATTAGTAGTCATCCTACATTTTCTTGCCCTTATAAACCCCATTCAAATTCTCTCCTTGTATGAATACTTCCAGTAGAATAGACCGTAATGTAATGTGTCTAGCGAAAAACAAAGCTGTCTGCAATCTCAGCAGATATGCTATGTATTCAGCGTCCCCAGTGGCTTGTCCTGCGATTTTTAACTCAAATACATTACACCACTATTCCTTTAACCTCTGCCAGAGCAATTTCCCAACCAAGGAAGAAACTTAAACCATCAAGGAATAAGGGGATACAAGTTTCAAATGCAGAATGATTTCCTGTGTGACCCCTACACATTACTTTACAGATTCCTCTTTAATGTTTACATGTATCAACTCATTCCTTTACAGCTCTGTGTACACTGAAGTTGTCCTCAACCTTTTAAGACAGATCTGTGTAATGTTACATCTAATGCAATTATTGTACCTAATACCATAGGGTGACCTCTTCATTCTGGCTGTCATGGTGGGATTTAAACCTTACTTTAACAAATATCCAGAGCAAAAAAGGTTGCACATTAACTGTAAATATCTTCCATATATAGCTGAAACCAAACACATCCACCTTTTATTTTATATAAGTCTTTCTGTTTATACAGAAAATACTCTAATATAATGGAAATACCTGAGCTCTTAGAATAATCAGGATATTACAAGTTCGACACAAAGTACCATGAAACTTAAAGTTACAGTAATAGAGTACATTAGTATTTTTTAATGTACTTTGAAATGTAGTTTTAAATGGAATATGAATTTAAAACATATGAATCTATAGATAGATCCTGTATTTCATTTCATTATGGGCAACATTAATGTATTGTGTGAGCTTAAAATTGATGTGGATTTATTTTATTGTAATTTAAAGAACCATGGAAGAATTATTAAAATAAAAGAATATACACAGCTTAGGAATATAGGACACAGGAAATGATGGTCATTATAGCTAATTTTGGAGAAGGTCGGATGATGCCAATGTGCATGTAGATGTTGCCCCCATGGCATAGTTGTATTATGGGCCTCCACCTGGATCAGTTGTCCCTGTGTTGGGTTTATCAACTTGTGTTCTCTCTGCGAGAACGCCGGAATGTGAATTCACAACTTGCCATACAGGTATGATTGAAGCACCCTGAACTAATACTCATTAGCCTGTACCTTAGCCATACCCTGTACCTTGTGAAACAGGAATACATATCTTGTGAATGAAGTTACTTTTGCTTTTGGCAGTTTCATTTGTGATGCATTTATAAGTGATGGGACATATATAAATAAGACAGTTACTACGCAGATACCTATGTAATTATTGTGTTGGTCATATGATTCCAGACCCTATGAAATGATATTGCAAGAGTGTGTCCTCTCCTATAATCTAGAATTTTGTAGAATTTTTTATTTTTTATTTTAGTCATATAATAAAATATAAAGTTGAGACATTATTTTGGGGAAAAGAACTGAAAACATAACCTGTCACATAAGTGTATATTGGCCTTTTGGTGGCTTTCAAGTATGAAATGATTCAAGCTCTCAGTTTCATTTTCTACACTGGAGAATGTGAGCTCGAATCTGATTGGTTCACTTTTCAATCTTGCTGCAATCTCACCGCTTAGTAAATTTAGGCCTATGTCTACTATTTCCAGCAACTTCTGATTACTTCCATGATTTTTACAAGACCCTCTATGTACTATATTGTTGCCAGATACTGCACAATTTAAGCGGACGTCAGCCTTAATATGGGCGAAGCATTGATTACCCCCCGGCTGCATAATAACATAAATTACCCTAATGCCAGTGGCCCTCTTGTCCTTTGTTCAGTCCACTCCCTGTCCTCCAACAATCCATAAAAAGATTAAACTATATACCATAGTACTGAACATAAGCAACAATTCTTTTTCTCTGTACTGTAAAACACATCGAAGAGTTCAACTGTAGGTGAGTCACTAATCATCAAGTCACTGAGGAGTAAGATTAACTGTAAAAAGTGATTGGGGTCATTATGTATCTATGCCAGTTTCCAGTTCCTATAGTGCAATAGGTCGCTGTTCTAAATACATACCTGTGTAAATGGACATATCATGCATTCTGCAATATGTCAGATACGACATCATTTTCTAGTGCTTTCTTTTATTAAACTGTCAGACTGCCTAGGAGCTGGGTCAACTTGAATAATTTATTTAACCTTTTTTATTCATACAGCAGTTTGTGTGAGTGTTCAGACCCATTGGAAACCAATAAAAAGCTGTGTGTTTGCTTCTTTCGCTGGTAGATGGCATTCGGTCAGACAAGACTTGCAAGTCATCTTTTAAATAAGACAATGAAAGCCATGCATCAAACTGATTCGTAAACACAAGAAAGCATTTGATTGATATCCCATATCGCTTACTCTATGTTCAAGCAGTATTTTCAGTGAATGCAATATATTTAAATACATTCAGGCAGAAGATGTTAGCACAGACAGTATAGACAAAAAGCTATTTAACACTACCAGCAAAACTGGAAAATTAACATAATTTGATTTTAACAGTGAATATGCAGACTAGAAAAACATATGTGAGCTTTATACTGTATATTAAAATAACATACAATTAGAAACAAATGTGTTTTGAACCAAAAATACAGTAGAACAGAAAAACTCTTCTATAACAGTGAATCAGCATTTAATGGTATTTCAGATGAATTAATTTGAACGATTTAACAATGCATATGAATAGGCTTTCTTAACTGATAATTGAGAAATGCACTGCATATATTTATTAGAAGCGTAGGATAATTTGTATGTGAATACTGAGTTAAAATAGCGAAAAAATATTAGGCATGAATTTGCTCTGTATGTAAATGGTGCTTTGCATTTAAATATATATATATATATATATATATATATATATATATATATATATATAGACCCTTAGGCTTGTAGAACATCCTTTATTCAAACAACATGAAACAGAGGAGGTATTCCTCTTTCCTCTTTCACCTGAGTACAACAAAACAATCCACCCCACGCTGAAATATAAACCCCCACCTCATTAAAAATGTGGTTTACTCTGATCTCACACTGCACCAGTTCAAATCAGGTGTCGTGTACATCAGGTCCAGAGTCCATACCAACATGCGCCTATTAATGATGAGATTCTGAACACACCACCAAATGGCTTACACCTCCCATGTTTAGAACAAATGTGCCAAACAGGGGCAGTAATTCAAGGTTTCTTTTGCTCTGTCATACTTACATTCTGCTGCTGAGAATTGATTTGGTTTTGCAAAAGGGTATAATATTGTGTCTTCCCGCAGTGAAAGCATTGCTGAAATAAAAGCATGATTCTAGACCTGGTACTGTGGTCCGTACCTTTTTAATCAAGTCAGTTATGGGGGAGATGAGTATTGAAAATCCTTGAATGAAACTTCTATAGTAGTTGGAGAAGCCCTGGAACCACTGGAACACTTTGAGGTTGTTTGCTGGCACCTAATCTACAATAGTCTTTACTTTGTTTGGATCTATGGTGAATTCCTACATGGAAATGACATACTGTAAGAATTTGTGTCCAATATAAAGCTTAATCATTTTTTATTAATGGAGTAAAACCATCTGAACCATGGCAAAATCTGTTGACAGCCATGTGAAATGTTAGCATGAAGTGACCAATAACAGTCTCTCTAAACACTTTTTAATAGGTTATAAAGCATAAAGCTAGTTAAAGCACGCATGACACAAGTGACAAAATCTTTGTTTATTAATATTCATGCAGCTATGGTTCAGTTTTTTGATCATTTCTCAAATATTGTGGCCAGGTAGATAGCATATTTCATTGCTTTAGATGTTTGCAAGTTGAAATTGCATATATTAATTGACCGTCCACGCACACACTTAGAAATAATTGTACAGTAAGTTCAAATTTAAGGTAGGATCTTAAGCATAGGAGTTTGGTTCTGTAGGGTACTTGTAATTGAACAGAATGTGAAACCAACCAAGGATAACTATTTTATGATTTCATAGTATAAATGAAAATAAAGCATATCACTGCAAATGCCAACATACTGACCTATTTTAAAAGATATACTAAACAAACAAGGATGGCTAAAAGCATATACAATAGTAAATAAAACAGATTAAAAATGATAACAAAGTAGCATAAGTTAATCAGAACCTGAATTAACTAGCAGTCACTTTATGCAAATTAAAAATATTATATAGCCCATTCCTTATTATTATAATTTTCATAAAACCTGAATGAAAATTATTATATTTTCTGCTTATTGGAAAGGAGAATGTTAATAAATGGCTAATATGCTCCCTGAGGAAAATCGCCAGATACAAGATGATTGAAACTTTGGCTTGAATGCATCTATTTGGAAATCAATAACTTCATTTTCACTTTTTTTGGCAACAAGACTCCAGAGTGCTTCTTACACAAAGTTGGAAATTATATATATATATATATATATATATATATATATATATATATTCCTAATAATGCTTATAAAATGTAGTGGGTATAGTTGCAGATTTCATATTTTAACAACTACCTATCGGCATACCGGGAATGGGATATGCCGACAGGGATAAAGTATTAGGACATTTTACTTTTATGTAATATAATGGGGGTTCTAATAGTGTTTATTAGTTGGACTTAGAGAACAAAACTAAATCCTTAATTTTACAATATGTGATCAGACAATGTCAATTATAACAATTATAATTTTTAAGGCCGCAGCTGCGGACTAGTGTCCACAGTTTAGGTCCACTGGTAACCACTTGCCACCAGTAAATAGCGCACCATACTGTGTTCATGCTGTGACCAGTCAGTCGGCTGCGAATACATTTTAATTATATTTAATCCATTTACCTGGGAGGTGGTAATACTAGTGATGGGCCCCCTTGAAGCTTGGGCCCGTCACAACTGTCCCCCTTGTCCCCCCTGTCAACGGGCCTACTTGTGAGTGTCCAAAAGGAGCCAGGCTGTTATTGTAGTTATTTGATGGCTGTGTTGACCTGCATTTCAACTAGTGCACCCGATCCCAGGATTGAACTGTGACACATTTATATCATACTGGACCTCCACAGATATAAACAAGAGCTTCTGAAGACAATTCAATAACTCGGTTATTCATTTTGATAAATAAAGTAATTCTCTTTGGGAGGGTATTCTTTCAGAGCACTAAGCCCCATCCCTTGCATAAGCCCTGTCCACTTAAGACCCACAATTTTTGTATTGAAAGTGCACCTCTAGTCGAGAGGGGCGGGTCTTAGCGGAGAAGAAGTGTCGGTATTCCATGCCGGCTCACTTGGAGCCCTGCTTAAAATAGTCAAGATTGAAGTTAAAAAGACCCATCACTTTGCAGCATTGTTTACATTGATGCCGGAGAATGTGGGTTAAATGACTACAATTTGTCCTGGCATTCAATGACCTCTAATTACGAGTTACAGCGTTTCAACACTGTCATAAGGAGCGTGGAATGCCACAACCTGGCCGCAAGTGTGAGTTGAATCTGCTTTAAATGTGAATTCTCTGGTTTTATAACGCTTCACAAATATTGTTGCATTCAAGTTGCAGATTGGTGTTACAATGAACTTAATATTCAGTTTTGTGACATATTCCCAGTGTAGATAATAGCATCACAGACAAACTTTCCTGTTTCACATTGCAGAGGCTTCAACTGCAGACTGATTTATCAGGTTTATCTTGTTCATCTCCTATTATGCAGAAAAAGTTTTGGCAGCTGTCTTAGTAGTGCTGACGGACAGCTCCCTGGTCCTAGATACTTTAAAAACCTACCAGAGGAACTCGAGTTAATGGGGGGTATTTACTAAGCCTCGAATTGTGTCCGGGATTTCAAATCGGGCCAATTCGAGGCAATTTTGAATTCGATCCGGGGCGCTATTTTACGTATTCAGGAAGGATCGAATTTGGATGGCCGAATAAATTCGATCGCGATTTGGTTCGATTTGTGGGCGCGAATTCGCCCTGAATTCGCGTCGAANTATGCCTTCGGACCCTCGATTTAGTCAATTCGTGCCTCGAATTCATCATGACGTCAGTATTTTACACTTGTCAAATCGAAGTTTCATGAATGACTTTTCGAAGGCAGCCTGTCCCATTCTTGTCACAGGCAGTAACAACACTTTACTGTACGCACATTTGATTGTCATATTTTTTGTGATCAGGACCAATACCAGTATGTATATTTTGGGTCAGTATTAAAAAAAAGTTTGCATACAGGAAGCCTCCTACAGACATGTTAGCGTGAGCATATGTATAGGCTTTAAGAAATTGTGCCACTTTTGTTGGTAAACATATTGGAAAAAATGGTTTGCTTAGGGAAAATACACAATTCGGGAGCCCTGTAAAAGCAATTTTGTGAACGCGAATTCAGTCCTATTCGAGGGTCGAATTCACAATTTGATCTTTAGTAAATCTACTTGCCAACGGTGGAGATAGGGAAAAATCGAAAATTCGATTTGCAAATCGAGGCTGTAATTCGAACGATAATTCGGACGCGAATTCATTCGGACCAGCGATTTGAGACAAAATCGGGCCTTAGTAAATACGAAGACGGCGAATTCGGACCAAAATTCGAGGACAGGAATCGAAATCCTCAATTCGACCCTTAGTAAATACCCCCCAATATGTTCATTTCCAAGGGTCTCAAGTCTATTATAATAAGATAAACAAGGCTAATAGGTCCAATAAGCGATTTTACTATCTGAGCTGTTGTTGAAAAATATTTAACAATTTACTGAAACCATCAATGTACAGTAATTAGATAAATAAAAAACACACATAACAAAGACCACATATCAGTGGTGCTATGGGAGATTCTCAGAACCAAAAATAAATTAATACAATCCAGCCCACCCTGATGGGAAAGATTAAAGGTAAAATGGGATTATCAAGGTGGTAGCTGACTGGGTTTATAATAACTTCTTATTAATATTTTTTAATTATTTGTGTGCAGGTGATTTGTTTTCTTTTGAGTATAAAAGGCTGGATATCTAATCTGTGTATAACTATGAATCTTATTTATTTGTATCCATTCACAAAAAACCTGCTAAATGTTATCAGAGTTTTATGTCCCTTGGTGAGACTGGTGCTAAACAAATGGGATGATTATACTCTCTTAAAGATCTCCATAAACGTATTTACATATATTTTTGTATTGCAAACACCTTTATTTTATTTGTAAAATTATTTTAAAACTTTTTTTTAACAATCGCAGCTTGTTGTTTTAAATGCTTTAGTGGTGAGATAAACCCATTTTGTATATCAAATAAGAGCTTTCAGAATCAAAGTGTTTGATGTTATAGACAAATACCTTCAAGAGTAACCATCCTGTTGCATATGAGCATTCATATGGTTAGAGTTCTTGTTGTCCCTTCTGTGAATAATCAGTGCAAGGTATTGGAACTGTCAGCTACATGGCTGGATGGCTTTGTAGATTGATAAGGAATACAAAACCTTTCACACTTGGCTGCTGTTTCAAATCTTCTTCAGGAAAGGCTTTTGGATGACAATGAGATGAATGCACAGATCGGGAGTCTGAGAACTTGAAAGTTCATATTGGAAGCAATCACAAGGAAAATATAAGTCTTTGGGGTCTGAGGAAATATAAGGGACAGCTCTAACTGCTTTTATACTAAGACTATATAGCCAGGTACATTTTACTAGGATTTCCATTGAGCTGTAGTATTTTCAACATAAACACAGAAAGAAATAAGACAGCAGTATACATCTACATTAAATGTGGTGTCTTCTGGGCATTGCAAAAAAATAAATAAAAAAAAGTGCACCAATTTAGGATTTTGTAAGAAACAATAAATCTTCTCCGTGTGTTGCTGAATTGCTGACTTTCTTGCTTGAGGACTGAAAAGAGCAAAAGTTCATTGCTGTTACAGTTACAGATCTCCTCTGGTGTTTGGGCTGTTCAGCGTGGCACTAACAGATACACATAAAGAGTACTTGAAATGCCAGCAAGGAAAAGCAACCATTGTATGTAGATCATTCTATAACGGTGATGAAGGTTTTGTGACTCAAGGACAAGCTGATTTTTACAAGCCATCAGAGACTTGCACAAGCAATCAAAACTCTATCTCCCTACATTTTTTTTGTGAACATGAAATAGTACTGATGTAGCTTTAGCTGAATGGGAAAGAAAATTGTAATGACACAGATCTCTAATATTCTCCCAGGTGACATAGAACCATCTGGTGGCCATAGGTACTCCAAAGAGGAGAATGAAATCTATTTGCTCCCTTTTATATTTACAATAAAAGCTTTTTATATGACCCTGCAGCTGGCAATCAAAATGTAGTCCCTGGGCAATTAGGCTACAAGGATATGTTAGAATAGCTGTAAATCCACTTAAAGTTCCTCTTACATTGATAAGTCAGGAACAGCCTCACAAAAAGAGCATTCAGCCCTTGAGGAAGGTGTGTAACAATAACTGAAATAGCCTTGCTTTAAAAGGCAGCAAAAGCTACAATGTAATAAGGCGAAGGGAGGGGGATAATATATTCTGTGACGATTTGCATTTCATATTCATTATTTAACAAATGCTGAATTTTTAAAATGCCTTTGATACATTTGAGATATGCCACACTATGTGGGGTATTTTCGAGGTCTGAACATGGCAAGTGCTGTAATATATTTGGCTTATATTAGGGTTTGACAATGGCACACACAAAGACACACACACACACACACACACATATATATATATATATATATATATATATATATATATATATACTATTCTGAGACTTATAATATACCCCATCTCATCATTGTTGTAGTTGCAGTTCCTAGACCTATTGCATACACCAAATATACCTCTTATAGATGGAGCTTTGTAAATGTTGGGTATATTAGGAGAATAGTAATGCCAGTTCTATAACCCATTGTATAAACCTCAAATCAAGATACTAAACATACCTCTCATAGATGTAACATTGTAAACGTACATGTATGGTAGATAAAGGTTCCAAGAATGGCACAAAATAATACACATGGTGAACATAAGGGTCTGAGAATGACTTCAACTGTATTTACAGTGAAAATGCCAGTCCCTGATATTAACTACACATGAGCTATCCCAGAACCCATATTTACCTATATAAATATAACCCTCATTTAATTTACATAGTGTGCCACATACATTCAGTCAAAATGGTCCATAAACGTTTTAGCCTGATAAGGGAGCCGACTGATCCTACATTAATATGCACAGGGTTCCTCCAGCAGTATTATACAGCCGACAGCTTAATGACTTAATTACTTCAATAAAATTGTCTAAAATGTAGAAAACTGCCACTTTTTGATTTTCTGTAATGAAAACAGGTATACTTTTTTTGGGCGGTAGGAATGCTACTGGGCTGCAGGTCTACTGCTTTGGTTTAGGGTTAGGCTGGTTATGGCTATAGGAAATGGGAAATTAGGCTGTAAGAATGGGGAGGTTAGTGTGACACTGTGTAAAATGGGGGAGGGGGTTAGGCTAAGAAGGGAAGGTTAGTGTGTTAGGTTGCAAGAAATTGAGGGTTAGACTTTAAGATAGGAAAGGTGAGAGAGACAGAAAGTGTGATGGAGAAAAATAGAAAGAGAAAGATGAAAAAATATAGTTTGAGATCCATCATTCAATCCTACACATAACGTGCAACATAAGAGGATTGGTAGCCACAGAATAATATAGATGAAGAAATGGCAATATACAGNAGAATTCTCCAAGGTAGTCCTTCTCTGTGAGAAAGTAATATGGTTTGATATAAAGTCATTCCTTATCTTACACAGAATGTGTGACAATAAGGAGGATGGTGACAACAGTATTAAAGGAACATCGCAGTTCCGTAGGATAGAAATAACGAGCACTATAGAAGTTGAATACAATGCAAGCAGGCCTTATATCATGAAGTGAAGTTATTTAAGATTGATGGCAGAGAAACCATTGGTCAAGTAGCAGCTGAATAGAAACTCCATTTTTACAAAGTTTTAACTCATGGTGCATGATCTCACACGTGCTATCACCCTTACAGTGGTCAGCATTTATAGGAGAGGCAATAAAATTGGTTCATAGTAGCAATATAATATATGAAACGTATGAATTATGTTTTGTTCCAGATAACTTTTTGTGTTCTTATTTTAGGGTCATCATGACCGGAACTCATTAGAATGTTGTTATATTATCATGTTTCTAGTATATCTGTAGCTTAAGATTCACTGATTAATATACATTTAGTATTGCGTGAGCATTAAGGCATTACATTTTATGAACTTATAAAAGTTAAGTAATGCAAGTTATGAACTTATATTTATATAAAATAAATGAAATCAAAAGAACAAAGAACTATTAACAAAAACACAAAGGCACAAAGAAAACCTGACCTGCTGAATGTTATTGATTGGGTACTGTGCCCGCATCATAATTTTTTTGTCTCTAGTCTATTAAAGTAGTATACCCTGGGGTCAGAGTCAGTGCGATCATCTTTGACGCCATTAGACAGTGCCAGTCTTGAAACAACAAGTTTATTTTATATGGATAAGATTTTCCCTGTTTCCCTGAGTAAATCTTTTTTTGTGTTGCACCGCAGTTGTGACTGGATTGGATCCTTCCTTATTTCTTAAGGGTTTTTGCCTTCACATTTTGCGGTTATATGAACAGTTTCTTACTTGCAGTGCGAGCAAAGCTGATTTAAAGGTTTTACTGATTTTAACACTGCAGTTTAGTAAATCAAGGCCTAGGTTTGCAAGACTTCTTTTGCGGCCTGAAAAGGAGAAGCACTTATCAGATTTTAACCATTGGCAAAATATCCTCTTAATAACACACATTTGAAATAAAAAAGAAATACAAGAAAATAATCAAGAAAAAGTTAGCATACTGTAAAATTTTAATTAGTCCCCACACTAGTTAATTACAGTCATGATACCAAGTTATGGTACCAAGTATCAGTTTAGGGTATCCGCGGTATGAAAGGGTATGAAAGTGTGTGTGTGTGTGCTAAATTGCTTTTTGTACATTTTTATTCAGTGTGATACAGCATTTGATACAGTGGTTAAAGTGTCAATGGAGAAGTGGTGGTGTGGACCTGTAGACATGGTGGTAGGGAATGACATAATATAAAAGCAGTGAATGAAGATTTGTTAGCTTTTCATTTCAGTAGGAGAAGTAGCATACCATGATATCTCCATCAACATAGATCTCTGTTTTGATATCTACACCAGTGGTTCCCAAATTGTATGCTGCGGCTCCCTGGGGTGCCACGACGCTCTCTTTGAGGTTCCGTTTTTCCAACGTGGTGGCAAATTGCTAGTGTTACATAGAAGCACAATTTTACGTCTTGTATATGAGCAACACAATATTTCATATCAATGTGAAGTATTTCTGTCTTTGCCTAAATAGTTATTACACTATTCTGATTTAAAAAATGTGAAATGATTGTGTCTTAGGGGAGCCTTGAAAAATTATGGGGACCCTAAGGGTGCCTCGACTGAGAACGTTTGGGAACCACTGATCTACACCATATTTTACCATTGTTGACCAAGCAAGCACAACATCAAGAATGTTATTATGTAGAAATAAGATGTAATCTGTTATTTATCATTGGGAATTAAACCTTTCTACAAAACTGTTTGTAAAAAAAATCATTTATGTAACATTACTGTTTTTATAAATACATTCTACTTTACTAGACTGATGGAATAAATTACACTGAATGTATTTTTTTTTTTAAATCTGGCCCTCAGGACAGTTGTTTTGACCTTGCACGTTTGTAGTTTTTGCAATGGTGGTTGAGTCTTGCTATTGCAATTCCTGTGAGATGAATGGGAGAGATCTTTTCATGCCTGTACGGGAGTTAGAATAGAGCAGAGTTCTTAGTATAGAGGAAGTGGAGGTCTGGATTCATATCCTATATCTAAATAGTTTGTTTCTGATGAACATATATTCATGTTGTATATTCTATTCCTGCTCTACACACAGGCAAGAATATATTAAAATATGTAAAAAAACAAACCCATAAATGCACAACATTTTTGGTGTACTGGTATGTTTTCCATTTGTTTTTTTTTCACAATGCACCACAATTTAGACATACGATTCTTCTGTGATGCAAACTTCAGTTTAGTCGATACAGATCAAATTTCCATTATTATGACATGCTTTCAAGCCAGTTTTTGTTTCATGTATCAATAGGCATAGAAGGTTTTGTGTAAATAGATGCCGAGTACTATGTTAAGCAGAACATTTATAAGTATGGCTAAATATCTTTTTTTCCACTAATTACTTCTAGCATGTGGAAATGGAGCAACTTGCTAATTGTGTCCTGGAGATATCATTGGGGAAGCCAATTCGTCCCAGTCTCTGTGAATTCAAACGTGTCAAATATCAGGGTAAAGTGAGTATCAAATTTTGAAAATTAGATTGTTTGTGCTCTCCTGCTGTGTTAAACCAAAGCTTAATGTAAATGAATGTAACACAGTGCAAAGCAGAAGCAGCGAAACATTATTGGTTGCACGTGTTTGGATGTACAATTAAGGATGTTTTAACATTTAACGTGTCTCACATAAAATTATAAAGATAAAATCTAGAAAATTCCGTTTATTTCCCCAGAAGCTTATTTCATCAATAGTGACTACGTCAAGGTTAAATGATGGTAAGTTTTAATAAATAAATAAAAAACGCAAAAATGGAAATGAACCTCCTGTTTACAGTACATGCAGACTGAACAGCACTCATCTTAGATAATGAAAGGCTTTTAAATTAAATGATTCTCTGTGCTTGTTAGCCCTCATTAGGTTTCAGATGCTAACGAGGCAGCTTACATGGGAAGACAGCAGGAATAGGACTGTTAGATGAGCACATTGACATAACTTTGATTTATTGTTGCAGTCTTCCATTAACCTGATATTATAAAAGAAACTGTGAAATACAAATTCTTGTTTCAAATGAGATATTAAGATAAAGTATGATATGCATTATATGTCACTTTTGCATTAGTAAAGGTATTGGACCAAACTAGACCTCTTCCAACTCTATACCTTCAAAGGATTTAGTACGAGGTGGGATCTAGAGATATGGATATAGAATATCGGCATGGTATTGCAGTACTTTCACATGAGTTATATTACAAAAAGGGGGTGTTTGCTGTTTCTAACAATTGAAAAAAGACCCCATTTAACTGACTAGTTCTTTATATAATATATGTATATGTAACTTTAACTTCATTTGTATGCAGAGCTGGGAACCAATAAGGTGGCTAAGGTGGATTCTGGGTAAGTTGTGTCAATCTGACAGAACTTAGGCGACGGCAAGGAGCAGAGGTTGGGTAAGAAGTCAAGCATTCCAGAATAAATAGTAGAGAATTTCTCCATAAGAAATGTGACAAACCAGACATATGCCGCAAGAGTCAACATTGTGGTGAAATTGGCGTGATTTCCAAGATTTACATGGCACATGTCTTGGGAACCTAACATAAAGGTGCAGAGGTCTTTCCCGTTCAATGAGTGGAGAAGAGGGGATCAAAAGGATAGGCAGAGAATGGAGGCCTTAAGTACAGATATTATAAAGCATTGCAGGGCTGAAGGAATCCCTATATCTTCCAACTAGCTCTATGTGAACAGACAGATCAGCCGTACGGGCGCGGAATGCAGGATCATGTCCATAATTTGTCATTTTCAGCAAGATTCTTTCCCCAGTAATGTCAAGGATTTGTTCACAATAATAAATCCCTTGCTGAAAGATCCTTAGAAACAGGTAAGACAAACAAACTCACAATCTTTAGATAGCAATCATATAGATTATTAGATGGAGAAGTGTTAGGATCTTCTCTGCTGCTTGAATCTCACAATCCTTCTGTCTTGATTTAGAATGATATAAAACAATGAGTTCTGTTACTGCACACCAAATACATGGGTTGATTTGCTAAAATGTATCAAGTACATCAAAACCTGGATCCTTACACACTATACCAAAGCCCTGACAGAATACTTGCAGAGGGTTCTAGGACCTAATGGCGTCTAATTCACTCTTTGGGAATTTTACAATAGACTTCCTTGCATACAAATTATTTCACCACTATGTGAACCATGGAAATCTTTATTTTCTGGTATGCTACTGTATTGTTACATAGAAATGTAAATTTCTCCACCTACTTAGTCAGTACAGCAAGCCATGAGATCAAACTACAGAGTACATGACCCCTAATACCCATTTTGAATTTACCATGTAATCAATTACTTGTTAAATATAATATTAATCAATGTTACAGATAAAAACACACTTTTTTCACATCTTAATATCTTTTGTTTCATAGTTCTTTTCTAGTCTAATGCCTATGAAATTATAGAAATAAGCCATCAATCAGAGCTGGCCATATAGGCGACATCTAGTTAAAGCGGTGGTGGGTAGGGGACATTTGACAATGCCTAGAGTTGAAAATACTAATCTGTACCATATATATATATATATATATATATATATATATCCCTGATTCCATATCAGCAAGTTTCAATCTATAGAGTGTAAACCCCCTTTCTCTTACTCTGCGTCTCTCTTTCTCTCTGCGTCTCTCTCTCTCTCTCTCTCTCTCTCTCTCTCTCTATATATATATATATATATATATATATATATATATATATATATATATAAAATGACTTCTGACTTCTCCAGCTCTTTAAGGCTGCAGGGAGGGAGGGGGAGTTAATGTCGCGGAAAAGGGGAGGGTTAGGCGAAGAAATCTAAAAACGTACTTATCAGTGCTGCAATAGTCTTGAAACTCCCACTGTTGGGAAGCCCTCTGCCATTGCTATTTATTTTATTATGCTACTTATATTAATATTATTATTACTACATGTAAAGCAATTTGTAATGTAATCTTCATTCTTTTTCTTTTAAATCATGTTTTCAGCTTGCCTGGAATACATTTACTCGCTCCTCGCTCCTTCTTTGTTTCTCTGTTATCCCACAAGCTTTTTGCCATCTGCTCTGCTACTTCTTTGATGCAATATTGATATGGGTAATTCCTCTCGTATGCAATTACAGAAAGAATAAAAATAAATAAGTAAATTACAATCTACTTTTAACATTGCTTTGCACAATTTTGTCAGACATTAAAACAAACACATGCAAATGTGCACATTTGCACATATTCACACACACACACTTACACAATCTACAATCAACACTCTTGTTGCAGGAATGTGTTTGGCATCTTGTTCAGGGATCTGTTATACTCTGCTGTTTATCTTTTTCAATAGCGACTGATTGACTTATAAACCGAACTTGAATGAGGAGCTGAAGGAGAAGATATATCGAAAAAAACATAGAGGTACCAAAGAAGGAATATGATTTCATTTCTTTTGTTTGGCATTTCTCTTTTTTCCACTACTGTTTAGTACCTTAGAAATTGGAGACAGATGTTTTACTTAAGTGATTTTTGTAAAATCTGAGGCAGAGACCATAGCATGCACTATTAGGAATAGTGACTAGTAAAAGGTTCCATTGTTTAGCAAAATGTTTTCCTTGAACTAAACCAATCACCATATAAGTCAAATGGCTCGCGTTTTTTCATGAGATAAAGCCCATCTTCCAGTGAAAATGGGCTTTATCGTATTAAACTCACAGTGTATTGCCATTACCATGCATTGTGATCCATGATGGATGGCTCCAATGTACACACAAGTTTCTCTCACTGGCTACTACTTTTTCCTCATATAACAAAGGAGGACATATTGCAGCCAGATTCATTATGAGTTGCCTACTCAGGAATGAGCTATTTGGGAGCTCATTGGAGACTTCATAATGGTGGGATTCCTAATGGGGCTCCAGGTTGGCTTTACCTAATTTCCCTTTCTTTGCCTTTGGGACAGCAGGGTCACCAGATACAATACAACATTAGCCACAGCAGAAGGAGTTCTGTCAAGGGTGAGCCACTCAGGACTTCAGGATGGTTCTGATCCCCACACATAAAGTTGGCCCATAAGAGCTCTAAATAAGGATTCATCAGCCTTCAAATACTTTCAAGACTTTTTCCCTAAGCTGACAAAGGACTAAGATAAAGGTCAAAGCCAGTGTTTTTGTAGGACCACATGTTAAGTACATACTGCAGTGGAAGGAATTCCCAAAAGAAGGAAGTTGCTTAGACCAGTTTTATGGCGGTGGTTTTGGGCTTCCTGGCAAATGTTCTCTATAATCATAAATCTCAAGAAGCTTTGATTTTTTTACAGAAAACGTAAAGCTGCTCTTTTCTGGTCTGAAATAGATACCTTTCAAATGATAGAAATGTCACAAAAGCAAAGTTTGAGTATAATAAATATAATTTTCTATGAAACTGAACTTACCGCACAAGAACAAAATAGTGTATTACGCAGTGTGATGTATGTGTTTGTATTCAGTAGTGTAGGCATACCATTAATGTACATTGACTACATCAATTCTCGCCCACGAAATGCCCCTGTGAATCCAGCACTGACTTGTTTGAGTTTTGATCAACGTAATAGTATACAGTATTTTCAGGGTATGCACAGTGAAAAATAATGCTGAAAAATGTTACGCCATTGAGTGAACATTCAGTTGTGGTTCAGACCCAACATGTCTAAATAAATTCTGATAATAATGTAATGTAAATCTGAGTCATATAATGTACTCTGATTTTCCAACTCTACTTTATTTCCGGAGACAATACTACATAGTGTCGGTACAGCCAGAGACATCGGAGTTACCTGTTTCCGGGGCCCTATTTACTAAGGGGGATAATAACACACTCATCAGTTTTGATAGTTTATTTGGATATGTATAACTATAGTGTAATATATTGTCCTTTTTCTATTTTGTCGCTTTGAATATTTTTGTTTTTATTTATCTTTTTACTAAGGATCAGCATGGGGGAAAAACACTAAAATGCTAACAATTTTGTCTCTGGGAACCTGAGATGAACTTACACCAGTAATATTAAACATTATAAATTGTCTGCAGAAATTATTGTCCCTGGAAAAAGTGTATTTCATCTATTTTAATTATAAATGAAAAGCATTCATATGTATTTCTGCTAATGTCATAGGCTTCTGTTAGCAGTGCTTAGATTTTTGACTCTAGTGCTAGTTCATATTTGAGAAGGATTATTATTGGGATTGTAGTGCTCCAAGGTTTGCAGAGAAGGTAACTAGTGTGACATAATTAAATATATTGATTTACCAGCAGTGTTCCCAGAAATTACTTTCAAATTTTGTCAACAATGTTAGAATCCTAATAGAGAGTAAATAGACAAAAATAACAATAACATTAGGTGCACGCTGCATAATCAGCGGATCAGTAATCACCACTGATGAAAAGTACACTCTCTAAAAATCTTGGGTAAACTGAAGTTGCCATTAAGTGTTTTATAATGAACAGCTATTAAGATGGCGTGCTGTGGGACTAATGAAGTTGTTTTTTTTTTTTTTTTTTTTTTTACTAAGAAGTATCAGTTGTGACCAACACCTTAGAGTTCTGCATATTGTATATTGGATTTTTCTGTTCAAACGGTTCAATGTTAATACATTTCTGGTCAGATTTGAAACTATTTTTCATTCCTTCTGATTACCAATTAATGAAATTAAATAGCTTTCGTTTCATGTATACTTACATAGAATAAAGTAAAGAATCTTTGAAAAGTGATGAAGCATTACTAATTCTCCAAAGTAATTGTAAAATGTGCAGGGTACTATTGCAAGTATAGCAGTAATAAAGTAATGAGTGAAACCTCGCCATTCTGCGAGGCATGCACAACTTTCATTACTACATTACTGTTATATTTGTCAGTTATGTAGTCAGACACAGTACTCCAGTCACGACATACTAGTGACTGGAGCAAACTTTCTTTTTTATAAGATCTGCAAAAGGAGTAGAGCTTTCATTTCTATTTTATTATACTTACTATACAGCTTATATAGAGTACTCCAGCCAGGACACTCTGGGCCTATTTCTTCTGGTAAATCTTCCCTTTTTATTTGGGCCACTTCCTGCCGAGACCCAGTGTCGCCATTAGGGGGGACAGCCGGGCCTACTGTCCTGGCCCAGCTGTCCCCCCCCTTCCACGGGAGGGGCCTTCTGTTCACACCCTGATGAGTTTCTGTTGTCACCCTGGCGAGTTTATCTTTGTGCAAGATTAGTTATGTGATAAATTGCATATTGCTACCTTATTTGGAATGAATATCGAGAATGGTCCAGTTGTATGTGTAATACACATGAACAAAATATGTAAAGGTTTTGTTACCTTTACAAAATAATGCCACACAATTGTGACAAAATCAAATTTAATTATATAATAAAATTTTTTTTGTGGGAAAACAGACTTTAATATTTGAACCATTACAATAATAGACATGTTTAATTGTAATATAGGAATAATGAAAGTACAACTAAACTAAAAAAACATAAAGGTCACACTTACAGAAGGATCTAGTTTTAAAGGTACATTCAGACTGCATAACTATGTTTGCCATAATCAGTGCAATATTATGTTTAAGAATAAACGTGTAGAACATGTTTTTGAGTTTAAAATGTTAAAAAACACAAAAACATTTACATGCAAAAAAAAGGTATGTAAAATAAAATGTATTAGGGGTTGATAGATGCATAGCAAAAATCTAAAGTTAGTTTTTATGGGCGAATTTTAGAAAACTCACATGCTAGTTTTGGGTGAGAATCATTCACGATGCATAGTGAATACTATCAAATGTATGTGCCTCATGTTAAAACTCGCAATGGTGAGTTTGTTTCGGTGAGTTTAAAACCGGAGAGTTTTTCCTAACATGACCTATAGTGAATACTAAACTCACCCTATAACCAAAACTCGCCCAGAAATACGACCCGCTCGCTCAGGCTAGAAATCAAACTCGACCTTTAGTAAATTTCCCCCCTAAAGTTAAAATTTGACCATCCAAGGCTTTGTGAGACACAGTGGGCTTCAATGAATTTAAGACTAACATCTTGAAACAACATAAAAAGAGGAGATTAGAGTTTGCTCTGGTAGAATGTACTTTGGACTGATAAGTTAAACTGCAGCTTTTTGACAGGCTACATCAGTTCTATGCCTATAGATGAAAGATAAAACCTTCAAAGAAAAGAACGCCACGTCTACAGTGCAACATAAACATTCTGTTATTTTTTGGTGCTGGTATGACATGTTTTGAAAACAAAGCTTGTGTAAACCCTGATCTGAAATCCTTTGGATGTCTATGGGAAGATCTGAAACATAGAAAATGCATGCAGCAAACCTAAGATAGCGGGAGCAGTCTGCTGAGGAAGAGTGGACAAAACTACCCATTGACATGTGTGGAATTCTCATTGAGAGCTACCAAAATCACTTGCAGTATTTTCTGCAGTGTCTTATGTCTAATTTTTCTTTTTCTTCACTTGGGAAGACAATTCTGCTAAAACACAGAACCACAAGCAGCAGAATACACAAGCGGATTCTGCCACTCTGCAACTTAAGCAATATAAAATGATGTATTTCGCTAATTCAGTCTGTGACTTATTTAAGATTTGGAGTTAATAAACAGGTGTTAAAATAAATAATATTTTAATTCAGCAAAAATCAAATAATATTATACATTCAATAAAAAGAAAAGACATGAAAAATACAATATAAATATATGTCAGCACACTTGAACCTATTTTGTTTGTTACAAATTAACTGTATAGTTTGTGGTTTAAACCCAATTCAATTCAACTTGACCTAAGAGTCCAAAAGCCTTTTTGATATTAAATGGATCACATGCAGTCCTGGCTTCAGTGAATACAGATTAATATGTTATACAGTGTTAAAATACTTCAGTTTTTAATCCACTATTTTATTCTTTGATATATATATATATATATATATAGATATATATATATATATATATATATATATATATATATAGATATATATATGAGGTCAAAAGCGCAATATAGATGTTTTTTATGGTCTGATTTTGTGAGGCACCGTAGTATAGGTAAAAGATTTAACAGTGCAGTTGCCAATTTCTCAGTGTACACTGTGTGAAAAGATGGTAAGCATTATGTAATTAATATTTTAATCACAACATATCACTCAATACTGTCCGTTCATATCGAAAACAGATATGATATGTATTTTTCTGGAGCATAAGGACCTGTGCTTCCTGACCGATCAGGAGGTGGTAAGGTTATTTCGTATTAACCATGCCACACTGAACTTTTATGATTGGGTGAGAGAGGATTTAGTGCCAGGGAGTGTTCTTTGTCATGCAGTTCCTGGGCTGCTGAAATTAATGTTTCCCATTCATTTCTTGGCAACTGTGTCATTCTAGTTCTTATCAGGGCGAGTGCTTGGAATATCACAGCACAACATTTCCAGGCACATATCTCAGGTGTTAAGTGCTCTGACTAAATTTATGCGCAGACATGTCTCTTTCCCCAGTCATGGAGCAGCATGGTGTGAGATTAAGCAGGGCTTCTATGCGCTCTCAGGATTTCCATCCGTCGTAGGAGCTAAAGACTGGACTCACTTAGCACTAAGAGGACACTGGGACGCCCTATGTCAATCGGCATGTGTACCACTCCCTTAATGTCCAGGTGGTCTGTGATGCAAGCCTACAAATCATGAGCGTATATTCAAGCTTTCCTGGCTCATGCAATGATGCTTATATCCTGAGGCGCTCTGGACTGTTTGAACATTATGAGCAGAATCATATGCCTGACGGTTGGCTTTTGAGTAAGGATATGTGTTACAAACTTATTGTATTCCTTGTTTGATGCTTTGTGTGCAGATAATGTTTGTTAATTATACCAAAAGGTATATGGGTGTCGCTTGTGGCTAATGACCATTATACTACAGATCTGTCAGGCTTCTAATAGTAAGCACAGATCTTATTATTATTATTATTATAGATCTTATCTATATTAGTAGCCTGTTTGTGAATAAATAAGAGCAGGATCTGTGTAAAAAATGTAAAAAAAAAAATAATAAAAAAATAATAAAAATAATAATAAAAAAATAATAAAAATAATAATAAAAAAATTAATAAAAATAATAAAAAA